>CM045887.1:58607406-58712406 GCA_025169545.1 Anguilla japonica | reverse complement strand
TCCTGCAGTTCTTTCACGCCGAAACACACACTCCCCAAAGAAAGGTGGGGAATGACAGAGTGAAGAAAGAAAAAAAGGAAATCAAAGACTTTTGAAAGTAATGCAGACGAGCGTGGGGGGGGGGGGGGGGAGGGTGGGGGGGCGGGGCGGGGCGGGGGCGGGGGGGGGGGGGGGGACGCTCCTTCCCAGGTGAGGAGAGGTAAAGGAGGAGGATCGTGACACAAAAGCAGAAGAGCAGGAGCCAGACAATCTGTGCAGAGAGGAGGAGAATGAGAGAGAGAGAGACAGAGAGGGAGAGACAGAGGGAGAGAGAGAAAAACAGAGAGAGAGGGGGAGAGAGAGAAACAGAGAGGGAGAGAGAGAGGGAGAGAAAGAGAAAAACAGAGAGAGAGGGGGAGAGAGAGAGACGGAGAGAGAGAGGAAGGGATAGAGACAGACAGGGGGAGAGAGAGAGGGAGACAGAGAGAGAGAGGGAGAGACAGAGAGAGAGGGAGAGAATGATACATCTCCCCTCCTGTGCTGTGTCAGGTTCTGAGACGCTCCACACATCACAGTGAAATATAGGGCATATTAAGCAGCTGTTAACCTGGGAGAGAAGAGAGCGACTGAGAGAGAGAGAGAGAGCGAGTGGGGGGGGGGGGGGAGGAAGGAGGAAGAGAGAGACAGCTGACGGAGGGGTGCAGACATCGTGTGAGGAGCCGGAGTCTAGAGGAGGGGTGTTTCCACACACTGGGCTGATCTCAGCACTGCTGATAAAACAAACCGCGGAAGTGCAGGAATTAGAACCATGCAGGGGGTTCTGGGAAGGCGGGGGGGGGGGGGGGGGGGGGGGGTCAGCCAGGGCATGACGGGAAAAAAGGGGAGAACAAATTAAAAACTGAGGTGGGGACTGGGGGGTAGGGGGGCAGGGTTAGTCAGCAAACCTGCCAGTCACTAGTAATCCTGAGGGAGCTTACCCGTCAATCACCGAAATTGACAAGGTCGACCCCCATTCCCTAATGTATACACCCCCCCCCCCCCGACCCCACCCCATCCCACTTGTTTTTTTTAAATTTTATTATTTTATATGACCTCCAGAAAGCCCTCCACAGGAAACAAGACTCCGCGTTTTTTTGTTTCTTGGCTTTAATCCTGACGGGATATCAGATACGTGCCGATGTAATCCCGACGTTCCGGAGCCAAGTTCCGGGCCAGGTGAATCAAGGAGGGGGCTTCCAAAAATCCCGCAGAGCGTTCCGTGAAGGAGAGCTCACAGAGCAGGACGCGGAGCAACGTCTATCTAACGTTACAACAACCTTTCCGTGTTCATGTGGGCGAGCGATATTGGGGTTTCTCCCCCTACACCAACCCAATGCAGAAATCTACCCACACAACGAACATGACCCCGCCCCTCTTACACAAACCCTTCGGCCCCTAAATTAGCTAAACACAATCCAGTGCTATCCCAGACTAACTGAACACTTAGGTATACTGTGTGTGTGTGTGTGTAATACAGTGTGTGTGCATGTGTGTGTGTGTATGTATACAGTGTGTGTGCGTGTGTGTGTGTGTATACAGTGTGTGTGTCTGTGTGTATGTATACTGTGTGTGTGTGTGTGTGTGTGTGTGTGTACGTATACTGAGTGTGTGTGTGTGTATGTATACAGTGTGTGTGCGTGTGTGTGTGTGCGCGTGTGTGTACCCTATAAGTTTGAGATTCCAACACTTGCTGCCTTGTACGGTAACCGAAAACAGATATCACCCTGATGAACTGAACACAAAGCCACCGCTTCCTGGACAAGCACTGAACGCAGACCCCACCGTCTTTTTGCACGCAAACTGAACACGATGACGTCACACAAATAAACAAAAACCGGCGTTCTCGGGAAGTCCCGTCGCTCCCAGACAAAAGGACTCCAGGCGCGAGCAATCGTCTCCGAGCAAACGAGGGCAGTGAAAGCTTGTGTGCGCGCACGGACTCGCTCAGGATTACGCGTCGAGTACCGATCCTCTAGCGCACGGCGCAGCGCGCGTTCCCCTCCGGCTGCCGTCCCCCGTCCCCCGAGCCCGTGACTAAAACCGCCGTTTCGCAGTCGTCGGTCGTCCGTCAGCGTCAAATCACTCCCGTCACGCCGAGGCCGGTAACAAACACGTCCCTCCCGCCCGCCGACGTTTCGGCAAGACGAGGCACGCCTCGCAGGGCTCGCCGAGCGCCCCTCGCCGACACGCCGGCGCCGTTTTTAAAACTCTCGCCGGGGTCAGACGCAACGGCGCAGGAGACGACACGCGCACACACGCTCAAGACCGCTCTTACGGTACAAAACACGTCAAAATAAGGAACGCGACGTGGACGTAGGCACGCGCTACGCTACAGAAACACTGACGTCCCGCGAGACAAAAAAAAAATACAGAAACAGAAACAGCAAAAAAAAACACAATACTGCAAATTTTCAGGTGAGGCAACGACCGACAAACACTACCTTCAGGTACCGAACGGCATCAAATGCTAAAGCAAAGTAGCGTCAATTAAAAGAAAGATAAACGCCTATGGAAGAGCAACACCAACAAAGCTGAGGCAACAAACTAAAAAAATATGGCAACAATACACGAGCACAAGCAACAAATCCGAACGTAAGGCAACAGAACGCAGAGGAATGAGCCAAGAACACTAAGGTAAAGCAACAAGTGGGAGAGGTAGTGCAGTCACGAACGTAGGGCAACGAACGGCAACAAACACCGCAAAGAACTCGGTAGGCCCCAACGTCAGATACCGGTTACCGGTTACCGGTTACCGGTTAACTATACCACAAAGCGACAGACTGACATGACGCACCGGGAAACGAGGGACTGCTGGAGAGGAAGGAAAGTGTGGGAAGAAAGCGAGAGAGAAGGAGAAGCAGATTTAATCTCCTCCATCAGGACACCTGCCAGGCACCAAAGCACTGGGAGCTTAGTCCTGATCCCCTTCAGGAGAACACACACAG
Organism: Anguilla japonica; assembly: GCA_025169545.1. NCBI lineage: Eukaryota > Metazoa > Chordata > Actinopteri > Anguilliformes > Anguillidae > Anguilla > Anguilla japonica. Next base: position 58,709,443 of record CM045887.1, on the reverse strand, counting down.
CAACTGCTCCTCTCTTACCTGAAACTCTCAGCCGCCGACTGTCCTCTGTCTGACACTCTCTCTCTCTCTCTCTCTCTCTCTCTCTCTCTCTGGATCTCGCTCTTCTCCGTTCTGCACTCTCTCTCTCTCTTTCTCTCAGGATTTCCTCTCCTTCAGACACGCTCTCTCTCTCTCCATTCAGTCTCCTTCCACTCTTAGTCTTATCTGCCTCTTCCTCCTCCTCCTCCTTCTCAGTCTCCAGTCACTCCTCTCCTTCGTTTCCCCCTGATGATTCTGTCCCTTTCTAGCAGGTGCCAGGGCAAGAATTGGGAGTTTGGGGGTGACTCTCCCGCCCTTCCCACTTTCCCTCCCTCTCTCCTCATGCAGCCCCCCGCCCCCCTGCCCCCCCCCCCCCCCCATAAAGCAGCTCTGCACTGGGGCCAATAAAGTCATTCACAGGAACATCTGCTCAGGACTCCCCTTCCTCTGCCCCTGCCATAGAGAGGGGCTGCATCTGCCTTTCACCCCCCCCTCCTCCTCCCCCTCTTCGTCCTCCTCCTCCCCCCCCCCCCCCGTTCCCCAGCGAAGAGGGCTCCTGCCAGCACTCTCTTAAAACTGTCAGGCCTTCATAAAAAATTTAAATCGGCATAAATAAGTATTTTGCGCCGCGCCCAAACCAGCAGAACGCATCGGCTTAAGCACCATCAGAGCGAGAGATGAAATTCATTTCACATAAAATAAAAACTCTGCGTGCCTTTGAAAATGCGGGGGGGGGGAGGGGAGAGAGTTATAGAGATGCAAACACTTGTGGCACTCTAATGTGTTTGGGGAGCAGGGGAGTGGGAGTGGGGGTGGGGGTGGGATGGGGATGGTCTCTCAACAGATATCGGTGACAGATGCCGGGAGGCAGAACTGTCACACGACAAAAAAAGATGACCTCGCGCAGACAATCTGCTTCCAGGTGGTGATGTCACTCCAGCTAGTCTCCGAGGTGTAGCCACCGCCCTCCACCAGGCTTCTTCTTCGGTTGATTGGACCAGGCTCGCGCCCAGACCAGGGCTGCCCAACGCCTGGCCCCAAAAACCAGCCCACCACCAGGACACAATCATAAAGAGCTGAATAAACTCAGAGAAGGCATCTGCTTTGTTTACCCCCTCGCACACCACAGCGTATTCAGACAGCGCCTAACGGATAACATGTGGAGAGTAACGGGCCCGCGCGCAGTGTTTTTAATCGGAATCATGTTCCCCGTGAGGAAAATGGAGAACAGCCTGGGCTCAGACTAATATATCTCAGTTATTAATTAAGCGGGCGAGAGCCTGGAGACAGACACAGCGAAGGCCGTGTCGGAGGCAGGCGTCCCGCTCTCAGCTTGGCTCATTCATGCTTTCGGGGGCGCCTGTGCGGGCCGTTTGGGAGTGACACCCCTTAGTGTGTTCATGTTCCTTTTTCGAAAATTATCTGCAGATGTATTCATTTAATACGAATGGTCAATGTTTACGGTTAAGGTAGGGGTTGGGTTAGAGTCACAGTTAGAGGTCCAGATCAGGCACTGAGGATAGGGCCAGTTCTGAGGTTAGGGATGGGGTTAGGGCTGAGGTTAGGGATGGGGTTTGGGATGGGGTCGTGGTGGGTAGGGTTGGGTTGGGTTGGCTCCAAAATGTCACAGTGGGGGTCCTGTTAAGATGGGTCCAAAATGTGGTTCTTCTTATGACTCCTACTGAAGACATACCAGCACAGCATGCTTGGGTGTGTGTGTGCGGGAGTGAGAGAGAGAGAGAGAGAGTGTGTGTGTGTGTGTGTGTGTGTGTGTGTGTGTATGTGAATGTGTGTGTATGTATGTGTGTGAGAGAGAGAGAGAGAGTTAGACAGACAGATAGATAAAGAACGTTTTTAAGCCACTTGTAATTAATCAATTGATTAATCTGTAAGGTAGCTTACAGAAGTGGGCCCAAAGGAAACCAGACTCTGTTTACTGTGCTGACAGAGAGTCAGCAGGGTCTGATAAAAAAGACAGCGCTCAGCTGCAAAACAACCTACTAGATCAGGGCTATGTAAAACTTAGGTTCTCCATAATGCAGTGTAATCATGTTTTGCATTGATGGAAAGCCGATGTCACTAGCCAAGATGGATAGCAATCCGTACAGAGCCACATTACTGGCAGAAAGCAGCCTCCGCCATCTATGCTAAACTGTTAGCACAGAGGAAAGGTCAGAAACACTACTTTGGAGCCAGATAATCAAGATAATCAAGATGAATCCAGTTCCAGTAGCACCGGGTAAGACTACACACAATCCTTTGCCACTCAGACACTTCCGCCATTGGTTTGCAGAGGATGTTCTTTGCAGATGGTGACCACGACGTGAACAGTTGTGGTTTCTTACAGCTGGTGACCTCAGTTTGGTGCATCTGAGGGGTTTCTCCACAAATCAAATCTGTTTTGTATGGACATCCACATGGACAATCCACATTATGCAGTTACATGGTCTAAAATATCCCTGCAGTTAAAAAACGTGGGGCCTTTATTGTGTGATCAGGGAATCAAAGAGCTCGTGTGCGTGTGTGTGGTTGTGTTTACGACTGGTCACAAACCTAAAAACAGACCCAGACTCTCTCTCTGTTCCTCCTGCTTCCTCTTACGTCCTCGCCGAGCATCGCATTCGATTTGCGGAGCGAAAGATTTAAATGAGCCCAGCAGGGCTTTGCCAATAGTGAACACTTCTGCAAAGTGTTTTCAGCAAAACCCCCAAAAAGTGGATGGATAGTGTCTAAAAGAGAAATGGCTTTCATAAAAATACAGCCTCGCGTTATGTATGTGGCAACGTTACAATCAACTCAGCTCTGTGAGAGCAAAAAATAGAATGCAAATGAAAGTTGTAAAACTGACTGCGTTTCCCTGTTAAAAGCATAAAAAAGTAAATAAAATACAGTATAAATACATTTACGTGATTCAATTTATCTGTGTTGTTGTGAGCAGGTCATGGAAAGAGATTCACAGTAAACACACGTGCTCATGTTTCCTATCAAAGAGATGCTGCTGGGACAAATTTTGGTCTCTTTTTTTTTTTTTTTGTAAGGAGGCCCAGACTATTGCTGGGCACAGGCCAGAGTCGTCGACCACCCACATAACAAAGTCAGAGCGGCAGGTTTTTCCTATGCCCCCCCCCCCCCCCAGCCCCCCCACCACCCCCCGGCTCCTCAATGCAGCATGCCGATCCAGACCACATTAAACGATCACAGAGCCCAGAGCCTCGCTCATCATACGAAACCCATCCGCACACATTCCGGAACTCTACCAGAAACGAACGCGCACTGCCATCATTACCGCCTCCCACACTACCCTCCACCCCGGTTTCCGTGGTGATCTCATTCCGTGTGAGTGCCACTCAATGGGAGGGTCACTTCCACCCCCCACCCCCCAACCCCCAACCCCCCCACCCCCCACCCCCCTCCCCTCAGTACACAACGCTGTTGCAATTTCGTACCATCACTCAGAGTCTATGACAAGTCACAGAAAGTGCCAGAAAATTCTTCCATTCCCTCCGGGCCCACTTTGACGGGCAGGCTAGGTGACTGGATAGCGGATGCCATTTGGGTGACTCAGTGAGCAGGAATGAACAGGCCGTGTACTCCGCACACACACACACACACACACACACACACAGCCCCCCGCTCACCTCTACCCTCTCCATTTGGAAGAAAATGACAGCGGCTTTAGAAAGAAAGCGGAGAAGTGTTGACTCCCGCGTCCCTGCTGCTCAAACACAGCGGCTCTGGCTCGTAATGAAAAAAAAGCTGAGCGCTCATTCTCTCCCCGAAGGCTCCGAGCGTATGAGCACCGAGCTGGGGTCACCGCCGGCCTCCAGGAGGTCTGGAGCAGGAAACGCACGGCATCACACCAGAACAGCGCCAGGCAGGAAAGACCCCGCAGCACTAGGGAAGGACGGGGACAGACTCAGACTGAGGCGGTTTCATGGACGCAGATGGAAGATCTGAGCAGACGTGTTCTAGAACACTACGAATGCGGTTCCATCGCTCTGCCGCTTCACCTCCCGATGATGATGGATCTTGTTAAACCATATATCACACACACACACACACACACACACGCACACACAAAAATTGCACAGATGCCTGGACAAAATGAATTGAGAGCCAGGAGCTCACATACCAGACACCCACCCCACTTGCATCAAAACCTCATTCATTCTAATTTAGGTGATCAAAGACCAAGGTTCCGTGTGCTCTCGACCGCAATAAATACCAGCGGCATTTTGGGGGGGGGGGGGGGGGGGGGGGGGGGGGGAACTGAAATTCTCCGGCGAGGACAGGAGCAATTAAGTGGCAAAAAGGCGCAGTAAAAAAGAACGGCTTTGCTCGGCCGTGTTCTGAGCTCACACGTAATAACCGAATTTCTCGCCGTTTCGAACGTCACCGCAGGCTCCGCGACGCATCGGACGCCGACGAGTGCTGGTCGCGGACACCCCAGCTCCTCCACGAGCAAAGGGTAAAACAGCCACGGCAACACCGGGGAAACGTTGCGGGAACGTTTCTCTGGGGCAGGGGCCGGACTCGGGGGCAGGGGCTGGACTCGGGGGCAAGGGGCTGGACTCGGGGGGAGGGGCTGGACTCGGGGGCAGGGGCTGGACTCGGGGGGGAGGGGCTGGACTCGGGGGCAAGGGGCTGGACTCGGGGGGAGGGGCTGGGACTGGGGCAGGGGGACTCGGGGGCAGGGGCTGGACTCGGGGGGGGGCAGGGGCTGGACTCCGGGGGCAGCGCGTTTCGGGAGAAGCGGGTTCAGCTCGATTCGGCGTTTTGTGGCCATCATTAATTCAGGAGCGCGGCGGGGCGGGGCGGGCGGGAGGGACGGAGGCGGGTGAAATTTCACACCGCGCTACGCCGCTCGCTCAGCGCGGGGGTCTGTGCGCGCCGCTGAGGCGGCTCGTCCGTGGTGAGGACGAGGGCCTTCCACGACCCCGCTCCCCCCCCCCCCCCCACCCAAAAACCCAGGTCAAACCATCCTGGGTTTACACAGGAGGGGAGGGCAGCCATAAATGGCTAACAGGGGGCTCTCCTGGACCCGCTCCAGCGGTTGTCGGGGGTGACCATCTGGCCCCGAGTCAGGCCTATTCATATCGACGGAAAGAAGGTTTCCGGCACCTCCCAGCGGGGGGACCAGACTCCCTCCGGCCTCGTACGGAGCACTTAACGCGACACTGATGACCTTTTAATGAGGACCAGTGGGGGGACCCTGCCCACACCCCAAAAGAGGACGCCCTCCTAAAACGGGCCAGGCAGCCAATCGGAGGGCGCACCCCCTTCCCAGTCAAGCGCAGCGCGGCCAACCATAAAAAGTCACGAGTTTTAAAAAAACTCGAGTTTTTTCTTGAGGGGCCGTTTTCCCAGCCCAAACAACTTTTTAAGTGTTTTTCTGAACCCGCCCTCGTAAATCAAGGGTGGGTGGGCGGGGGGGGGGGGGGGGGGGTGCGGCTGGCTGACGGCTGCGATTCGCTCAGCACTTCCAGCGCTGGTCCGGTCCGGTCCGGTCCGGTCCGACGATCTGGAATCGCATGGAAATGTATTTCACTCCTTGCGAAAGCCGGAGACGGAGACCGAGACGAGGCTGGAACGGGGCCGAGGACGAACCCCGCCGTGGGTAATCGGGCCTTCCCTCAAGAGCGGATAATGTTCTCCTCATCGCCCCGGCGCAGACAGGCCATCCGCACCGGCGGATGTGAACTTTAAGTCTTTACCATCCATCACATTTTGGGGGGGCGTGTGGGCGCACTCATACGTGTGTGGTGCAAGCGTGTGTGTGTGTGTGTGTGTGTGTGTGTGTGTTTGATACATCATCCATTTGTCCCTAAGAAACTATGTCGAAACTCCTATCCTCACACCCAGCCTCTTACTCCTCAGACTCTTCCTCCTCCTCCTCCTCCTCCTCCTCCTTCAAGACGCTGTTCCTCAGCAGAATTCCACCAAAACCGTCGCTAGACTGTTCTGCTTGAGGAGGGAAAGGAAGGCAGGCAAGAAAACAGGCAGAAGGAGCGCCTCCCAAACCCCACCTGCCTGCTCACCTTCCGTCTCAAAAAAACAAGGTGCCACGTGTTTGATCTCCAGCAGGGTCCCCCCCCCCCAAAAGATCCAGGCCTGCTTATCTCCCATCAGATTGTGTGTTCCAAAGAGAGTTGTGAAATTTCAGTCCAGTCAATTCTCACGTCAACTCCCACTTTTGTTTTCAGCAGTTGCCTCCCACTTTCACATCAACAAGAGGAACATACCCTTCAGAACAAAGGACTTCAGAAGGCTGACTGCGCTTGATCAGGATTTAGTTCCCTGCCCCCCGTGATCTTCGTTCGGTCATATTTAAAACATTCAAAAACATAATAACGCTCATGCTTTTTTTTCCAGCCCTGCCAGAAATATGCCGGCCCAGACGCGTCCAGGTAAACTTCCTCCTCGAATTGCACGGTTGAACGGACGACCGCATACCGCCAATGTTGTGAGTCAGTTAATGACAAACAACACCCCATTACAGGGAGGACAAAGTTTACCCGCTCCCAAGCCAAGCGTGCTACCACCGAGCGAGAGGGCGGAGGACTGTCGGGTCGGGTCCGTGTTGGAAATGCGCGATCCCAGCCCCCGGCCTCCCAGACCTCGCATTCCTGCTCCTTCTCGTGTAAACACACTTCCCCTCCGCACTTCAGACCCAAGTCACACAAGGCTGAGAAAGCCAATACACAAACCCGGGCCAGGCCACAGACCTCCGAGACAGTCCCTCTTACCCCATGCCTCCGATGGAGGACGTGGGGTGGGGGGCACACACAGGCTGGACACACAACCTTCACTCAGAAAGAAATAAGGGGTTCATAACCCCCCCCCAAGCTGGGTTTGGCACACCTCACTCCAGTGAACCACATGACTACCAACCAAGCATTCCGGCCAATGGGGAATCTCCTCTTACTGTTCCTTGGGAGCCATTGGCTCAAAGTGATGATCTGTCACTGACTCCTCGTGCACGGTGCTGCTCACCCTTTCCCGTGAAGAGCCCTGGGGCATGCAGGTTCCTGTTGTTCCTCGCAACTTAAATGATCTCAGTTGACTGCAGAGTAAACTCACCTCACCTGTTTTTTTTTTTTTTTTTTTTTTAGGTCCGGAGATTACCAGCCACCCCGCGGCTCTCCAAGGGAAAGAGTGAAGACCACCGCGCCAACAGGAACTAAGGCACTTCCTGTTACAGACCGGAGACTGCTACACTGTTTTGTTTCGGGGGGGTGGGCTGGAGGAATACTTCCTGCTCAGAGGACCTACGAACTGGGATTAGCTGACCCCCCCCCCCCCCCCCCCCAAACCAGCTGAGAGTGGGGAGGGGCCTGAGTGCTAAATAGCAGACACTTCACAGATGGGACTGGAGGTGGCACTAGAGGCCTCGTCCTACAGGGAACAGGGGACTGCAGCCATTAAACTGACATTAAGCAGTAGCCTGAACTTAATGTACAACAGGGGACAGTGGACCATTAGAGCCCCCCTAAATCTCACTGCTGATGGGACGATAGGGACACACCGCAGAACCAGACAGTACAACAAGCTCCCAGAGGAAGGGGTTTACGGTCATGGACCGTTGGTTGCCAGGGGTAACCTCAAGAGTCCACTGTAGGCCCGCGAAAGCTGAGCAACACGATCGTCTCTGGTGAACCATTACTGAAACTTAAATGTGTGATCCACATGTCCAGCGTAAGCCAATACCATCCCCCGCCCGCCCATTTTTGGCCAGGCTTTATTTCGTCCCAGAGCGTGGGGGCACGGGCTTTGAGGGTGGGGGGGTTTGGCGGACCCATATCTCGATACTCTCAGTGGTCTAAAGCCCCACAGTGGCGTTCTGTAACTGGCCCGGGAGACCGGGCCGAACCACTTCACAAGGCACAAAGTCCCAAGAGGGATTTTTTTTTTGAAGCCTCTTGCCAGTTACAACTAATCGAGCTTGCTTTCCATTCGCCGCCACCGAAGGGAACTGCTGACGCCGGCACCAAACGAAAGGGACCCGTAATGTCTTTTCCATACACACACACAAAATAAAGGACGACAATAATAGAAAACAAACGAAGCACATCCTCAGTTATGGGCTGTTTGTGATGTTAACTATACTTTGGGCTTATTTTGACTCCCACCCACCAGCACCATTACTGAGGATCAGTAAGGATATTATATTTAATAAAGCAAATCCTACGTGCATTACAGTATAGGCCTATACCGACATTTAGACAAGGGCTTCTGAAGGCTGTGGCAGGGCTGTGTGTGTATGCACTTGCCCGTGGAGGGAGCATGCATGTACAGATCTCTTAATAAGGAGACACAAATATGGCCAAATTAGCCGTCTCTGTTTGGTTGCTTAGACGCCCAAATAGAGAATGAGGGGTCCTAAAAAGACAGGGACTATCCCATAGCATACCCCATGTATGTTGTCTATCCCAGCCCAGCACCATGCTCCCCCCCCCCCCCCCCCCCCCCATTCCCATTCCCTGCACCCCACGTCCCACATCCACATTTATGTTCAACAGCAACTCCCGGGGGGGGGGGGGTAGGGGGCAGAAGCCAAATTGTTTTCCAGGTTCAGAGGGCCCGCAGTGAGCCGCCGCCACCACTCCCCCCCCCGCCCCCCCCCCCCCTCCCGCCCTCCCGCCCTCCACTTCCCTCCCACAGACTTCCTGCTGTTCCCACACCGCGATCCCGACGTTCCCAACGAGGATACGGTTTCCATTAAAGTGCCGCGGCTCAATTTCCCCAGCAGCGCACACAGACCCGCTTCCGCCAGAGCCGCAAGGCCTCCTAATCTGCTCCATGTTTAAACAGGGGGAAGAAACGCTCTCTGCTCTGGATTTTTTATTTTCTTTTTTTTTTTTTTTTAAATGTAAAAAGAAGGAAGAATAAAGGCCCGTAACAGTAAAGCGTTTGCTCTAACCAAACCCCTCCCCACCCCCCTCCACCAACCCCACGCTCCACTGGCATCGTACTATGGGCTGGTTTCCACCACAGAGAAATTCTACGCGAGGTTTACTTTCTCCAGATAATTTCCCTTATCTTTGCAGTAGCAAGTCAACCAGAAGATATTTGAAGGATAAGCACATCCAAGAATAGAAGTTTTGGCTGGTTTTTGCTGCACATGCAAAGAAGAAATTTTTTTTTTTTTTTTTAAAACATAAATCAATAAAAATCTGGATTCCTATTTCCCAGTTTGGAATCAGAAAAAGGACCTACACATGCAAGGTTGAATCCCTCTCAAAGTCCCCCTCTCAGAGGCCTGACTAACAACATCCAGTCACAATATATCTTTGAAGCAAACTTCAAGTAAAATGTCGGTCAACTGACCGTCTCCTCCCCCGCCCCCCCCCCCCCCCCCCACCCCCCCCAACCCCCATAACCCACCTCCCCAACAATCACCATACAGCACGCAGGACCGAGCGCGCAACAGCTGGGGTGGATTAATCCGAACGGTGCCTACGGGAGTCCAGCTGCCTCTGAGAATGTTTGAACGCGAGGTCAAGACAACGTGTATTTGCCTGGCTCCTGCACCCGGACTCGCGGGGCTGCGAGGGGAATTCTTAACTACGTCTGCTCGCCTCGAAACCACAGACCAGGAAAATAAAAAAATAAATAAATAAATAGACCCCTTTGTTTTGTATCCGAACTGACAGATCAAAAGAACCGTTGTCATGTCTCGTCTGCCCGCTTTTTTGGCTGCGGCTGTGACAAGCCGACGGGGTCGGCTGCGAGAAGCTCCTTTAAATCGGTTCAAAACAGCACAGCTAGGCTCACAAGCTAAGGGAACGTAGTACGAGAGAGAAGGCCATCCATTATCAGCCCCCCAGCGTTCTCATTCAGCCTAGCAGAGATACGTCACGATCTCCAGCCCATGGGCTCCCATAAGAGCATCCACTCGCCCACAATGCACCGCTCAACCATGAGCGCACATGTCCTGGAGCCAGGTCGATAAAGCGACCGACACAAAAATAAATAAAACTACACAGCGCTCGCATTCTCACTGCTGCGGGGCACAGACTGACAGACAGGACGGGGCACAGTCCGATGGGATGGGGCACAGACTGATGGGACAGGGCACAGACCGATGGGATGGGGGACAGGCTGATGGGACGGGGCACAGACCGATGGGATGGGGGACAGGCTGATGGGACGGGGCACAGACCGATGGGACGAGGCACAGACTGATGGAACGGGGCACAGACTGACTGATGGGATGGGGCGCAGACCGATGGGACTGGGCACAGACTGACCGATGGGACGGGGCACAGACTGACTGATGGGACAGGGCACAGACTGATGGGACGGGGCACTGACTGATGGGACGGGGCACTGACTGACTGATGGGATGGGGCGCAGACCGATGGGACTGGGCACAGACTGACCGATGGGACGGGGCACAGACTGACTGATGGGACAGGGCACAGACTGATGGGACGGGGCACTGACTGATGGGACGGGGCACTGACTGATGGGACGGGGCACTGACTGACTGATGGGACAGGGCACAGACTGATGGGACGGGGCACTGACTGATGGGACGGGGCACTGACTGATGGGACGGGGCACTGACTGATGGGACAGGGCAGACTGACTGATGGCACGGGGCACAGACTGATGGGACAGGGCACAGACCGATGGGACAGGGCACAGACTGATGGGATGGGGCACAGACTGATGGGACGGGGCACAGACTGACTGAAGGGGCGGGGCACAGACTGATGGGACAGGGCACAGACCGATGGGACAGGGCACAGACTGATGGGATGGGGCACAGACTGATGGGATGGGGCACAGACTGATGGGACGGGGCACAGACTGACTGAAGGGGCGGGGCACAGACCGATGGGACAGGGCACAGACTGATGGGATGGGGCACACCGATGGGACGGGGCACAGACTGACCGATGGGGCGGGGGCACAGAACTGGCAGGGGCCGCACAGGCGGAATGCTGAGAACAGAACAGGCCCCAAGTTCGCGGGTCTCAGCGCTGACGAGGCGCACAAACGTTTTTGGGGGGAAAACTGGGCGGACATTATCGCAAAAAAAAAAAAAAGAGACATGCCGAGTCTGTCCAACTCCGCAGATCTTTCCCCGAGATTAAAAAAAAAAAACAAATAAACCAGAAGCGAGATAAGGCCTTTTATCGCTTAATGAGCTCCCTGGGCTGCCCTTTCCCGGGCCGAGCCTTTCGCGGGCGTGATTGACGTTTTGGCCGAGGAGAAGCGCAGCGGCGGGGGCTCAATCGACTAAAGCCCCGAGCCCGCCCTGGGAGGCGACCGACAGCCCTGCTTACGGGGGAGACCGAAAAAACGGAACTCCTCGAACGTCTCACGGACGATAAGGCGGCGATTGAAGGCAGAGCTAGAAGCATGCAGCGGGCTGTAATTACAGCACAGCCAATGGGAAGAGCGTGTCAAGTCTGACGGCGATGCCTTCGCCATTTCACATTGCGCCATCGTTGCATCGTTCACCAGCAGTTCTTCTTCTGACCAGGTCTCTTTTGGGGGAAAAAAAGGGATTTTTAATCCCAATGAGAATCACCTGCAAATAAATGTTCGATGAATAAATAAATAAAACGAGTAAGGGACCATTCCTTCCTGTGGGCAGACCAATCACGAGAGCCTGTCACAACAATTAAGGGGCACCAGTCGGGTCCGTCTCGCATGTTCCTAATTAAAGGCCAAGCAGCTTTCGCTGCAGAAAGCTTGAGCCATAAAGAGCAGGGATCAGCCTCACAAAAAAAAAAAAAAAAAATGGAACTACCAATTTGTCACAGAGAAAAATCTGATTAGATTACATGGAGAGATGAAGGGAGGGAGGAAGAGAGAGGGGGGGGCACAGGGGAGAGAGAGAGCGAGAGAAAGAGAGACAGACAGACAGAGAGATGCACAGGGCGAGAGAGAAAGAGTGGTACAGAGAGAGAGAGAGATGGACACAGGGACAGAGAGCGAGAAAGAGACACAGAGGGGTATGGGGAGAAGGGGAGAGAGAGACACACAGAGAGAGGTGTGGGGAAGAGAGACAGAGAGAGAGAGAGAGAGAGAGAGAGAGAGAGAGAGAGAGAGAGAGAAAGATAGCACACTCACAGCAGGAGGTTTATGTGCAAGGTGTGGGATGAAAGATGCTGTTTAGAGAGGCCAGTTGTAGGCACACTGTCAATTTGGCGCACAGACTTAACACATTTATCTTCAGCAAACAACTGCAGACAAAACAACTGAAGCCACAAGGCAGATACACAGACAGGACGATGCAATTTTTTTTTTTTTTTTTTTGCACATTTGCTTATGTATTTGGTTTTTAGATTTTTTGTTGTTCTTCTTTTTTTGGGGAGGGGGGTAATTTGTGTTCTGTAGCACGTTGGTATTTCACAGTGGAAAGACAAAGGATAGAGGGAGTTTCCCCCCCCCCCCCACAAACCCCACGGTCGACACGCTCAGCCAACAGACACGCACCAGATGGGTCGCAATTCGCAGGGTCTGTTCCCTCCAAAAATACGGCATCGCCATAGCAACCACACACAAGTCCCCATCCGTGACCAATCAGGAAAAAGAAACGGGAAAGGAGACGGGAGCAAACGCATTGTCTGTACCGTCTGTCTGTCGGTTTGTCCGAGATAGCTTGTCCATTGCGGTCTCTCTTTTTTTTTTTTTTTTTTTTTCTCTTCTCCAGTGAACCAATCACTGGCACTCAGTGGCTGGAGATGGAATTTCCAGAAGCACATGAGCGCACACTTTTCAGGCAAAATGAGGCCCGTTCTATTGCACATTTCAAATCAACCGTTGCAATTTGAAGATAGGACGCCCATAATGATATAATGATATGCAATCAATATTTTATCGAGAAGCTGTGGCAAGGAGCTGGAGGCTCCCAGGTTATTTTAAGACTGCAGATGGGGGGGGATTTACCCAGCATCCTTTGCGCAGATCAAACAACCACCATCGCATAGCATAAAGGCGCAAGTATTCCAGTCCGCAGTTTGCCATTGATCATTCACATTGCATTACATTTATCATACTAATAAATTCTCCTCTAATCACTGTGCACATTTCTATGTGTTCACATGCAGACTGGTCCATTCCTACAGTACAGTGCCACCACAAAGCTCCATGTTAGTTAAAATGTACATTTACCACCCTGTTCATGGTCAAACTGGGAATTAGAGGGAACGCTTAGATTCATTACAAACAGCCAAGCCTGACTTTAACCTTTTTACCCAATAATAGAGGTGCCATTCATAAGTAGCTAGTATCAGTGGTACATCACTTGTGCAAAGCTAACATAGCAATCAATAGCTCCAGTAAGGCTAAGACAAATATTTTTGTGTTGTTGCAACATGATGGACAGGCACATTTCTTCCTTAAAACAAGGCCAGCATAAGATAATTTGTGAAGACAAAATGAAATGGTTAACAAGACAGATAGAGCTAGGCTGGTCAACAAAGTTTATGGAAAGCCACCCAGAATTTGGTGGTGGGCAGACCCCTGTTGAGTGTCTCTAATTCATATCTATCATTAGCGACAGCGTGGAAAACAGTTGTCCATTCATCAAGGCCGATAATCAACTGGCCACCGCTGCACGTGCCAGGTAGAACCAGAGGATTTTATCACTCAGGGATCTCGCAAACGATTTCCGCGAGATCCTACTCTGCAGTTTTCCACGGTGCACGGAGAAACTTAATCTCCAGGGAAGAGATCGTCCAGATGTGAAAGTTTCAAGATGTGGGAACCAGGACATTAAAAAAAATGAAAAGAAGGGAAAAGTGGAACATCGTGGAAGACTACGTTGCTGGTTGTCCAGTGACTTGCATGTTATTTTCCTCCGTAATTTTAGAGATTAGTTTAGCCAACATTGTTTGTCGATCTTCAAGAATCTCCTCAGATGACGCTAAATTAAAGGGTGTTGTTACAAGATTTATAGTAAACGCGGTCCAACAGAGCGGTTAGACTTACTGTTCAGAGGGTGGAAAATCTGAGGATGGCTGCAACGCAACGAATGAAAGTCGGATGACCTCCCATTAACACTGTTGTGAGCAAGAGAATGTTTTAACAACTGGGCGTATAGGCGGACCGACCAGATGTTGTTATGAGCTAGCTTACCAGCCATTTTTAGGCGACCCCGGACACTGTCATCAACCACTATGTCACTGAATACGATGCCAGAGAGTCCATGCTTGTATTTTTTGAACTAACAGCTATGGAATTTCTGGCCATGTTGAGTTACAGTTAATAATAAATTAGTCTATTTAATTGCACCACAAAAATGACACGCATTTTACACAGACCCTTACTGTGGTTATTAATCGTTTTAATCAGTACAAAGAACTGCGGGGCAACGGCAGATACGATCCTGTTTGCAAACCTGCCCGTTTACATTGCATAGCCCGTACAAAATATAATTAAAATATATACAAGTAAATATCGGAGGAAAACACTTGTAGCATCATGAAAAAATGGCTCTGACGCTACATCACACAGGAGTAAGAGTCTGCATCGTTTGGCTGAATATGCATTCATTTATTTCACAGAGCATAACGTTACACTACAGACGGTGGACGTAAATATCAGATTTTTTAAAATTTATTTCAATACTAACGGTTTGAATTCGCAGATGTGAACATCAAACAACATCAAAACAGGTCTAGGATCACACCACGAAGCAGGTCAAATTGTACAATCAAAAACTGTCTCTAGCCCGCGAATTTTATAATAAAATACTCCCTAATCCTAAATTGGATTTTAGATTAATACATGCATGAATATTTCACAAGGTAAGTTAAGGTTTTTATCAATTATTCACGAAAGGAAAGTTAGCAAGCCAGCTAACAGTTAATCTTTGTAGGGCTCGGGTATAGTAGCTACATTTAGCCTGTTCCCATGGCAGTTATCATGTTAGCCATGAATTCATTAGGCTGCAAATTAGACGATTAGAAAGCTAGCTTCAGGATGGCAAATATATTTTTAAGTCAAAAAATAAATATTTTTTTAAAGTTGCAACTACTCCTGCACTACCAAATACATCTGTAAACGACAAACTCCTAAAATTCTAATAATATTTAAATCAGATAACAATTGGGTAAATGCAGCGGGTAGAGCAAATCGTCTCGTCCTTAGTTTCTGCAGTTTGGTAGCGAGCTAGCAACAGACGTGACCTGATTCTAACGTCCTGCTGCTATACCAGAACGAGACAGCGAGAAAAAAAAAGCTTCCTGAAAAAATAGCAATCCATTTCGAACGCCGGGAGCTTGCTGGATAGCTCAGGAAAAATTCACAACATGTGTTCCTTTCAACGACAACAAAAAAAACTTGCAGAGAGGAATTCAGTTGAACGGTAACACGTAGCAAAATGTTTTGTGGATTTGCAAGCGGTGTAATACCCGGACACTAGCCATGATGTGAAGCTGCATTATTTCCATCCAAAGAAATCCATCTTCCGTTGAAAGAAAGTTCTGCAGGAGTAAGATACGACTGTGCTATGACGTTTAGCAGGACTTGCTAGCTACCTTCTCAATAAATTGAAGGAGGAATTCTTCGGATCACAAAATTCCAATGAAAAAACTACTCCACAATGTCCACGAGACATATTGCAAATAGCTGATTTTCAGGAGGGCTAGAAACCAATACCGTGTCACCGCAGAAATAGTGGAACAACGATTTCTCCATTGGCGAGTAACTAGTTGCCATTAAAACGCTCCTTATGAAGCTAGCTTGCCGAACGTTGCACGAAATGGCAAGCATAGAACAGTAAGTGTGTTCTTGTACGGAGTTCTGTCGTGTTGTCATTCGATAGCCTACCTCTCGCATTCTAGCGAATGTTTTCCATCACAAATGCATACCGAACCACCTCCATCATTCCCTTATTCAATACAAAGGATAATGCACTGACCTGATTGTCTTACAGTGTACCTCCGGTAAATCTTCTCGTTCTTTCGACGTTTTCTGCTTTGTTACGTGGTCCCTCTTCTGTTGCCGTCTCCCAGTTCCTTCCTTTTGCAGGAATTTCCTCTTGGAAAAGCGGAGTTTGTGGGAGACAGAAGTAGGCGGAGCCCCGGATGAACGGGCGCACGGGACAGGCTGAGAAGTTTTTCGCTCGCCAATTGGCGCGACCTTCCAAGATGACTGGGTGGGAACAATACGCCAAAGGAGGAGTTGATTTCATTGCTTTTATCAACTTCAGCAGACTCACCAAGTCCAAGTTTTGTTCTGGCTATTTCATTGGGAAGAATATGTCATAGTTACTATGATAACTAAGTAGTTTGTAGAGTTATGGGGATGTAATTAAATTGTTTAATAACGAGAATAACTTTGAATTAAAGTGATTTATCGGAATTAATGTCGAAAGCTGTCAAACGTAACAATACATATTTTTATCGATTTGGATTGATCCAAATCATTCCCACAGTAGAGTTTTTCTTAATTCCTCCACATAATTTGCACTTTACTGTCAATGCATCCCTGAATTTGTTTGGAATTCAATTGACTTATTTTGTATGAATTTATTTAAAGTTATATTACTCTTATCTTTAGTCGTAGTTTCATAATAATTTGTGACATTGTGGTATAGCCTAGAGATCCGGACTTGCAAGAGCAAAGGTTACTCCTGCTATAAGGTGTTGAGCTGAGTGATCAATCACGCTAATGACGCTTGTTTAAATGGGGTACGACACGTAAGATACAATGAATAAGCTTGCCTGCGCAGCAAATAAGTAAATTGCTTTAGCAATGGTGAAATATGTTAACATTGGCTGCAGTCGGTCTTTGTAAATTGTATTTTGGAGGACAGTCTTAACTCATGCCTACCAAAGCTCAGTGGATCGCTTTGGTCACGGGTGAATTACTAATAAAAACAAAGATACTGTAGTTCTGTCTTAGCATGATTGCATATTCAGTTCTGTTTCCCTCTGTGTGGGACCTTGTTGGCTCTTGTTTGAGTGTTTTTCCAGAGCAGAGAGTATGCAGGAATATGAAAACATTCTACAAGCTGGAAACACAGCATCTTCCGAAACACGTTTGAATATTTGAAAAAAAAAAAAAAAAAAAGAAAAAAAAAAATCTCTTTTGGGTTTGACTCGTGTGAAGCAGTGAAAGACAGCGGGGGGAGAAAAAAAAAATGGCATATCGTGCATGTCAGGCCAGGCTAATTTCAAGCACTTGCTCTGCAGATTTGAGTGGGACTCTTGCCAAAGTTAATATGTTACCCCTTCTCGTCATATCAGTGGGCCTGTCTGTCACTATTGCCAACTATAAATCACAGTCTCCTGGGACACTTAGTGGGGTGGTGGTGGTGGGGCGGTGGGAGGGGGGGTGGGGGGCGGGGTTGTAGGGGGGTTGTTGGATGTGGAGAGAAGCAGTAATTGGAAACAGGGGGCGACACAGTGGGGCCGGGGCCAGAGGCAGCGAGACTTTCGGTAACATTGAAGTGTGAGTAACACAACGTCTGCTTCACAAAGCCTTTCTGCCAAGGGACGCATCATCGAGGCGCAAAAGAGAGCGTGTTTTTGGAGCAGACTGACCGTAAGCGGGTGGACGCCGCTGGCACTGGCAGTGTTGGAGTGTTGGTGTTGGCGTTGGTGTTGACTGTGGGGGGGGGGGGGGGTTGGGGGGAGGAATCTCAGCTTCTGTGTTGACAGCTCGGCCCAACTAGGTGGCGGTGCAACAGCACAGCGTCCTGCCACTGCACATCAACAGAGGATGATCGGAGAACACTTTTTTTTCTTAGTAACCCCATAACCCCATAACAGGTGCCACTTTAATGTCACGTCAATCACCGGCTTGATTGAACCAATCAGAGGTTCTACCCTCTGCGGCAAAACGCAGCGATTGGTTCGAATGCGTGAGCCGCTGTTGCCACGCGTCAGCCGAGCACCGTTTTCCCGTCGCCAGTTTCCAGGTGGGAAAGCCAGGGTCCCTAGTGGAGACTAAAGTGGGGCACGCAGGTGTGTGGAATGGGGTTATACGTGAACGCCGCGAGACAAAATGGAGGAAGACGAAAGAGAAAGAGCAGGAGGGGGCGGGGGGGGACCCTGGGGACCTCTCCCGTGCTGCCTTCCCACCAGTACCTGGGAGGGTGAAGAAGGAGCAGAAACGGATCCCTGGGATGATGGATCGTAGCTGATGACGAGTCTCCTCTCCTAGGATGTTCCCCCTCTCCTCGCAGGAAACGGAGAGGGCCGGTGGGCAGGAACACGCATTAATGAGCGTGTTTTGGTCAGACTCCCAAACCCCGAGGCCCCTCGTAGAGTCGTGTGAGTGCGTGTTTTTGGCGATCTCCTCAGGCTCGCCGTGGAACCCGCGGATTTATCCTCTCATCGGCTTCTTCTAGCAGTCACAAAAACTACATTCCCCACAACCTCAGAACGAATGCGGTGAGGCTGGTCAGACCAATCAAAGGATCGGGTTACCCGCGGGGTCCGTTTCCTTCTTTGTAGTTTGATCTACGGCTGTTTTTTCATATGAACATATTCATGCTGTTATGCACTGATGTATTGCGCCGATGATGTAATGGCGTTAAATCTTTTTCTATGAATGAAATGGATGAAAATGTGCTCAGTCAGCTAACTCTCGGAAAAACTGAAATGTTAATTAATGGGAACTTTTTTTTTTTTTCCATAAATATTTGAATTGACGAGGTTTACTCTCCTGTATCACCCCTGATTAAATATACACCGAAAAATTACTGAAGTAAAATCAATTATAAAGTGTTAATGTGAGTGCAACAGGGACAGTTTCTTTAATGAACTAGCTGTGTGGGAGTTGATTTGAAATGGAATTTTTGCGGCGTGTATGTCAGTTAGGCGACCTGGTAGAACGTTTTTTTTTTAAATGGAGGGCGTCCCACCGCTGGAGGGTAAGCCAGCCCGTGCGAATGAGAGGCCCAGCTGAGGCCCGGAGCACAGGTGTGAGTGCCTCGTTTTTTGGGGGGGCTCATTATGGCTGCAGCCCCCTCTCCGCTCTCCAACGTCAGGGAAAATGTGGGTCGCGCAAAACTCACACTTCTCATCAGGCCACAGCTGCAGAGGTGCGGTCGCAGTGTGGAGGTGTGTGTATGCGTGTGTGTGTGTGTGTGTGTTCGTGTGTGTGCACGTGTGTGTGTGTGCGCGTGTGCGTTTGCGCGCGTGTGTGTGAATGTGTGTGTGTGTGTGTGTGGAGGTGTGTGTGTGTGTGCATGTGCGTGTGTGTGTGTGTGTGTGCATGTGTGCGTGTGTGCGCGTGTGCGTTTGCGCGCGTGTGTGTGAATGTGTGTGTCGTTGCCCTTGTCCCAGTGACTCATCTCAACAGAATAATGAAAAGCAGAATAAAAACATAAAAAAGGTGTGTTGTGTCATGAACAGATGTTATTCCCACAGCCAATATAGTACTAACAAAGTCTAACAAAGCTTCACCAGTGGATCCCAGTCTTCAGACAGCTCTTCAACTGGATTCCGGTTTAACACGCCTATACTAGTGAATCTCAATCTAACACACTTCACTCAGTGGATCCCAGTTTAACAGTCCTTTACCAGTGGATCCTTGTCTAACACATCTTTCAGTGGATCCCAGCCACACAAACCTTTACCAGTGGATCCAGATCAAGGCCCCCTGTCATCACTTTCTCAAGCTCAGAAGTTCTTCACCTGGCCAGGAAAATATCTCACCCGGGTCGTTTTTTTTTTTTTTTTTTTTTTGCGCAACAGAGACAGCACTTCCCTTCCCTAGCCAGGGGAAGCCACGGCTTCTCAAACACCTTAAATCAGACGGAAAAATGCCGTCATCCGGCTGGTCCCGCCGTTTCTCCTTTGCCTCTGGAGTCAAGTAATGAGAGGACGCGGTGTGTCGTCATTCGCTAGTTTCCTTATTTGTGGCCTTGCCAAAAATGGTTTAAAAATAAAGAAAGAAATAAATAAATAAATTATCAGAAAAGAGAAGTTGTGGTTTTTTTTCCTTCCTGTTTCTTCAGTGTGGAGAATGACTGAGCTATCTTGACATGTGCATGTTAGGAAATACAGCCAGATGATGGCTAGGAAACCATGGCGGGACCACAGATTCTGGACGGCGAGACAGGGGGACTTTTCGTACTCCACCTTAACTTCGCCAAACCTGACTTTTTACGCCCCTCAATATCTCTCATTTCAACATTATGTTCCTCATATTTTCCAGATATTATCCCTTCTTGGATATTATCACACACGTCCTGCACTTGTACATTTTTCGTAAATGCCATACACCATCAAGTATTAACTTTAAGAACACGTGTTTCTGTAGTACAGGTGTCTTGGATGTTTTTGGTGAAAGTGTTTTCGCGCAAATAAACTCGGCGGCGGTTGAAATCGCAGCCACCGGCACAAAAGCAGACAGGAGCTCTGTCTCCGGCTAGCATTTCTTGGGCCTCCGCGTGCTCCCGGTGCACAATCACTCAAGCTAATGTGAAATGAATGGCTGAATGAATCAGAGGTTTTCAATTGCTAGTCCGCCCCCCTTGGGAAAAATGGATTTTCAATTAAAGGAAGCAGTAGGCCCGCACCATTTGAATTTGGTGGTCACGGTGAAGTCGGCTAGCCTGTCTTTCTTAGTACAGTGATGCACTCCACGGCCTGTCACTGAATCCATACCTGCTACCACCAACTGTGATTGCAAGCCCTGCGGGACGGTGTATGTTGATTGGCCGAGGTGTTGCCCAGGGATGGCTTCTGTTGGGGCTAGGGTTATCCATCTCCATCTTATCCCACGAGAGAGATTCTTATACAGTAGCTTATGAAGTAGCTTACTCCTGTGTAGGAGTTCAACAATGTAATGACTAGAAAGCTGGTGGACTCTGGACTGAGAAGGACCAGTTGTTGGAGGAAATGAATGTCTGCTCATGCTCTGCCCAGATCTGTAGAGGGAAAGTACGATCATACCCCACAGCATCCAGCAAGGGCTAGATAACCATGGTTACATGTCAGCCTGCCAATGCCAAAATCCCAAAGATAAACGAGCTTACTACAGGACTGTCATTTTCCAAAAAAAAAAAAAAAAAAAAACTGACAAAACAACTCCCTGGAGACGAAAGCATAAACGCAACAGGATTGCCCAGAGTACACTCAGAACAAACCCGTGTCTTTTTTGAGGAAACGTGGGCATTATTGGTCGCGTTTTACCCCACCCAGTCGCAAAAACCGGAGAAGCAGAAGCAGCTGGTCCGTGTGAATTTCAGTCTCGGCGATCTGACGGCGTTCAGCGGTTCGGCAGCTGAGTTTCGTTGTGATGCGCTTGACTTGTCTTCTGAGGACACAGCATTATTGGAAGGAGGAACACAAGCTCGCATGATGTGCCTCACGTGTATGTGATCATCAAAGGCTGTGGGGGGAGGGGGGGGGGGGGGGGGGGGACTTTCCATGGCACTTTGGCGTTCTTCAAAGAAGGAGAATTGCTGAAGTGGTTCACAAAATGCCACAGTGACGAGACGCTGGCAGCTTAAGATACTGACAGCGTGAGATACTGACAGCATGTCTGGGTGCGTTTCTGCTTCCACGTCTCTGAGAAGTGAAACGAACTCCTGGCATTTTAATGGGAGGGCATTTCGCCGTGAGATTTTTGGAGACAGAGGAGAGCAAAGCAAAGTCAATGAGGCTGGGAGATTGGGTGGGGGCGGGGGGGGGGGGGGGGTGATTGTGATCAGTGGAGCGAGAAAATAAACAGTGCGAAAACACTGAAAATGCCCTCTGTGGCGAGGAAATACCATCAGAAATATTTCTGCAAATACACAGATGACAGAAAAAGGCATGACAGCTGGTCACAAAAAAAGATGGTGTGGGTGAATGCAGAATGTGTATGTGAAATCAAAACTGAAGGCAAAACGCTGTGTTGTATTGGGTTATTGGGGTTTGTAATAAAAACATAATTTGTATTCTGGCGAAAGAACGTTGTGGTGTATTTAAACGTTTTTTGGCTATGGGCTGACAGCCGGTCATTGAAACTCGGCAGTCTTGGGCCGTAACAACAATACGTAGCCCTCCATTTCTTTCCCACGGGGGGTGACTGTGTGCCCCGCGGGAACCCGCTGGCTGTCCCGCCCCCTGCCACCCCCTGCTGAACAGCGTTAAGCTCCCAAACCAAAGACGAGAAGGTGAGTAAGCTGGCAGGTATGCTGGAGCACGTGTTTCCCCTCCATCCACTTTCCTGACTCAGACTATCAACACGGGAAGGAAGACAGCCTGAAATCACACACACACACACACACACACACACGCGCACACACACAGAAAAAAAACTGAAAGAAACGACCAAAACAGGTTTACCGCTGAAAGCCAGCCAGGGAGAGTTTTTTTTTTTAAAAAAGCGGGAGAGACCTTCAAGACACCCCTGTGAAATCCTGCAATATTTCCTACTCTCTGATTTTTTTTTGTTGTTGCTGTAAAAAACCTTTTATTATCCCTGACCTCGGAACACAGGGCGCACACCAACACTGCAGCAGCAAGGCAGGGGGGTTGGGGGGGTTAGGGAGGGGGTTCTCTGGTTCCCATGACTCATTGCATGAGAATCTCCTCCACAGGAAGAGTCTCGGAGTAACGTGCCACACCAGGACTTGGCCCCGGTAGTCTCCGCTGCTGTTTCTCATTTTCGTCCAGGCCAGAGCTCAGGAGCCCGCAGCACTTGTCTGTTGGAGTCTGAATGCTGTATCCTCAGGAGGATTGAAACGAAACAAAAAAAAAAAATGCTTGCATTGTCCGCTCGTTAAGTTGACACCGTCGTCAGCTGTCACGGCTCGTGTTGTACATACCGATCTGCACTACGCGCATCAGGAATTCTTAGCCGTTTCCCAGGAAGAATGTGACCTTTCACCTTTGAACCGGGGGACGTGTCTATTATTGTCCACACAACTATTACTTCACTGCAAATGTATGACTTGGGATCACTTTTTTCTAACAATTTATCACATTTAGGTGTCCGCACAGGCATGTGAACTTGTGTCTGTGTGTATGCATGTATGTGCGCTTGTGAATGCACGCATGTATGTATGTATGTATGTATGTATGTGAATGCAAGTATGTATGTACTGCTTGTATACCTGTGTGTATGTGTGAGTGCTTGCACACATGTGTGTGCATAGGGGGTGACATAGCTCAGGAGGTAAGAGCGGTTGTCTAGCAGTCGGAGGGTTGCCGGTTCAATCCCCGCCCTGGGCGTGTCGAAGCGTCCCTGAGCAAGACACCTAACCCCTAACTGCTCTGGTGAATGAGAGGCATCAATTGTAAAGTGCTTTGGATAAAAGCGCTATATAAATGCAGTCCATTTACCATTTACCATGACCATGTGCACGTGTGAGCACGTTTGCGTATGTGCCTGCTTGCACATGTGTGTGTGTGTGTGCATGAGCATGTGTGTGCATGTATGTGTATGTGAGTACTTGCATACGTGTGTGTGTGTGTGAGAACGTGTACATGTATGCGCATGTATGCGAATGTGAGTGACTTGTATACCTGTGTGTGTGTATGAGCATGTGTGTGTACATATGTGTGAGTGTGCATGTATACCTGTGTGTGTGCATGTGTGTGTGAGTGTTTGTATACCTGTGTGCGTGTATGAGCGTGTGTGTGTGTGTGCGCACGTGTGTGTGTGTGTGAGTGTGTGTGTGTGCACACGTGTGTGTGTGTGTGAGTGTGTGTGTGTGCGCACGTGTGTGTGTGTGTGAGTGTGTGTGTATGTGCATGTGAACATGCAGCACCCCATGGTTACATGTTGATCTTCCCCATGTTGCTGTGCCCCCAATGCGGCGAATCTCTCTTCTCCTCCAGGGCTCCTCTCTCCTTCACTCCCCCCCCCCCCCCCCCACCCCCCCCCCCTCCCCAGGACAAAAGCCCGGTGGCCTTCTTTTAAAAAATCCTGACTTCAAAGACACAGCGGAGCCAATCCCTGCGGAAGAAAACCAGGGCATGTTTGCACTGTGAACTAGAGAGGGATGTGAAAAAAGAAAGTCAAAATGAAGTTCCTCGTTTGGCGCAGAACCCACATCCTAAGCAAACTCGTTCAATTTCTCGTTCACAACCCTGCACTGCTGCTTCTGTGAATGTGAAATTATTCATTAGCCTGCATATGGCTGAAATCACGGTCACGTTGCCTTCAATGGCAAACTAAGCTGTTGTTTTCCCTCACAATTGGATACACTTTTAAATTTGAGGTAGTCTCAGCCACACCCTGTCCTGTGAGACTATTGGCAGGCTTGATCCCAAAGCTCTATCGCTCCAGCATCTGAAAAAAGGAAGTTACAGTCGGTCGGATTGTTTTTCCTTGCAGTCTTATTGCTTATAACACACTTTAGCTTGCATTACACGTTGCCGGCCATTGATTGTGTTGGTTTGAGTTCCCGTCTCCAATTGCGCCCCACCTGTTTGAGATCACACAGTACATTGTAAGAGGAACCCGACAATGACTTATCCCTGGAAGCTGTGGAGGTTTGCGCTGTCAAACTGTCACCCTGGTCAGGCTCAGCAGAACATGCGATTATGAGCCTGACAAATAAGGCTAAGCAAACAATAGATGTTCAGTACATTATGCACTATTGCACTTCCCACTTTTATCCACCGGGTGGCAACAAATATCCTTAATTTTTTCCAGGCCCTAAACGGGCAGTCATACAGCTCCTAGCACACCCTCCATCACGCAAAGTGCTGCCCCTGGCTGGTATGATACCAGTTGGCCTGCTGCAGTAGGCTACCCATTTCAGCTCAAACTATCATGTGTAAAAAATATAAAGCAAACTACGCAACACGCTGCATTTTGTTTGTGACATACATCATCTGGTGATGCACCTGGGGACACATCGTCAGTGAGGTTACCTGGGGGTCATTGGGTGTTTCGGGTCTTTCAACAATCAGACACCCCCACCCAGGCGACCCAGCCGGGGTTGATCAAGCCCCGGCTTGTGTCCAGTTAGCGCTACCCCACCCACGGCTCTCCTCTCCCTGATCCACAGCCACCTAGAAGTAACTTCTTCCACCTCGGTGGTTCAACTTGAAGGCCCTTCGCCTACCGGCTCCTGTGATCCGCCAGCCCTGCAGAGGGACTGGCCTGCGAACCCTCTGCATCCCACCTTAATGGGCTCGCCAACCCGCTCGCCTCGGCACTCCTCCGCCAGCTCGGCGTACTTTGCCCTCTTCCTCTCATTGGCCTCCTCGATGCGGTCCTCCCAGCGGTCTCTGGGAACTTCAGAAGCTTCCCCAGGTCAGCTTTCAGCTCCCAGTCTTGTGCCGTGGCTAGCAGGCCAGAGGAGGAGGTCCCGGCGGCTGATGTTGGCTTCTCCCCAGCCCTGACGAAAGCGATGATCTTCTTCACTGGGACGGAGGCGCTCGCAGTGGCTAATCCCGCCGCAGATGGTGTCCGCTATGGCCTTCAGGACCTGGTCATGGCGCCGGCGGTAGCGCCCCTCGCCCAGGGCTTTCGAACAGCAGCTGAGGGTGTGCTCCGGGGTCCCTCTCTACAGGCACAGAGGGCAAGCTGGTGAGCCACCTTCCCCCAGCAGAATGGGTCGGATGGGCTTGGTAGAACATCACAGACAGCCTGTATTGAGAATTTTATTCGACGGGGCTCGGCTTTCCAAAGCTCGGCCCACGAGGCTTTGCGCTGCACCGCTTCGCTCGCTTCCCATCTCGTCCAAGGCTCCCCGCTGCCGCATTCCAACCATCCTATCGGCTCGCTCCTCCTCGACTGATCGCTCGCACCTCATCCTGGATCAGCGACCTCCTGCCCTTCCCCTGCGCCTCTAGTCATTAGCGCGGTGTCATGCTGCCACCCCAGGCCGGGCCTTCCAACGAGTCACTGCGCCCGCCAGCGGCCTGTGCCTCAGCCGTGACTCAGCGACTCGGCGACCCACGGCCTCCACGGCCTCTGCTGCCCTCCACTTCCTTCCTGTCCTGACCTCGGCGCCAGCCTGAGAGACTTTCGGGTCGCAGGACTCCTGGGTATTGCAGCGCCTCCCCGGTGCGGGGTCACCGTGAATCCTTCGTTCAGGCTGCTGACGGGGCGCTTCAGCTCGGCGTTCTGCCCGTGCCGGGCGACGCTGCTCAGGCCCCGAGGCAGTCCCAGCCGCTTCCGTTTAATTTAATTTTAAAAAAAAAAAATCATGAATAAAAGGGGATGATCATCGCTGTCTTTCAGCGACACCTTAGTTTTATTTTTTTTAAACGTTACCCTTTTTTCGTTTGTAAAACAGGCACTTATTATTTATCGCCCAAAAAAGAACGTTGCTGTATCGCTGTTCAAGGTTCATTTGGCAAATTTGCATCCCGAAAGAAGAAAAAATGTACCCACACTGTGCCCTTTTGTTTCCGGGAGCGCAAGCGGGATGTGGTCTGTGGGCAGAGCAGACCATAGTGCGTATCAGACGTGCAAGCACAGCGGCCTGTTTGTCTGCTGCACGGCGCCTTTGTTTGCCCGCTCGGATCGACGCTGAATAATAAAAAAAAAGAAGCCGTCGTTAATAATGCAATCGCGGAGCGCGCTCAGCCTGTTCCCGCCGCGCACGCGCGCGCGTGCCTGTCTGCTTGGCGGTTGCCGAGGGAGACCGGGTGACGTGACCGCTCGGCGCTGGCCTCAGCCGGCCACGTGCGACCGGATTGCATCAGACAGGCAGACAGAGAGACAGACAGACAGACAGACAGGTGGCCTCCCGCCCTCCCGGAGCTCGCGCTTTCTCCCGGGGAGGGAGTAGGGAGTGCCCTTCTTCTTCTTCTTCTTCTTCTGAGAGGATCAAAGAGAGAGGGAGAAGGGAATAAGAAAAACAAAAAAGAACAGAGGTGCAATGGGGTGCTGGTGACAGAGAGAGAGAGAGAAAGAGAGAGAGAAGGAGAGAGAGAGAGAAAGAGTGAGAGAGAGAGAGAGAGAAGGAGAGAGAGAGAGAGGGAGAGAGAGAGAGAGATGATGATGTGGTTATTTCTGCTAGGGAGTGCCCTTCTTCTTCTTCTTCTTCTTCTGAGAGGATCAAAGAGAGAGGGAGAAGGGAATAAGAAAAACCAAAAAGAACAGAGGTACAATGGGGTGCTGGTGACAGAGAGAGAGAAAGAGTGAGAGAGAGAGAGAGAGAGAAGGAGAGAGAGAGAGGGAGAGAGAGAGAGATGATGATGTGGTTATTTCTGCTATTGAAACAGAAAGAGTAGGTTCTGGGGTTTTTTCTCTGTTTTTTTTAATCTGTCTCATAAAAGGGCTTTATGGAGAGTTATGTTTTCTATTTGTATAGTCCTCTTTCTTAAGATTGTAATGTTACACAATTTCTGTTTTATGTTGTTCTGAAATGTTTTGGGAATGCAGGCTAGTTTTTAGGTGTGACAAAATGGCGTTAAAGTCTCCCGAATTCCTCTGAATCTTTAGAATTATAATGATGTACACAAGAGTGTACAAATAGCCTGAAGTTTCGATTGTTGCAGAAATATAATGGGCAAGGGGAAAAATGAATGATGCAACTTCAAAAAGCAGACAAATGTCTGCATGATATAATTTCCAGTGTTAATTCAACTCTTAACAGAGTTACATATGAGTCCAACTGGGACCACCTGTACTCTGTAACCATTGATTTAACACTGGACATTTTACTACTGTGTCTAAAAGGAGGGAGAGGGGAGAGAAAAGTGTTTGGAAGAAAGGAGAGGGAGGGAAAGAAACTGATATAGGCAAGGAGAATAAAACTGAGAGATGGGGGGGAGAGTGGGAGAGAGATTGAAATGAATGTGAGACAAAGCAGAAGAATGATAACACCTACCATTACCTCCCTGGTGCCATAATGAGCAGACAGTCTGCTGTAATGCACTAAACACAAACACACCCACATACTTGCCGGAGCAGTAGTTTACTGTAATTATCGCCGAGCTAGAAAACACGCTTTCAGGATGATATTTTTGGATATTCCACAGCTGTATTCAACTCTGAATGACTGGGATGGCTTCGAACAAACAAACAAACGGAGGCACTACAAACAGTAGTTTGGGGGCGGAAAAAGCAGCTCGGCTCTTTGCTCAGTGAAGATGTGCGAAGAGATAACACGTACAAGTGACCCTTTGAAACAGCGCCCAGGAAACCCTCATTCTGACATCGATTATCGCAAGTGGCACACTGAACAGCCATCAAAGCTCCACATCGTCTGATGCCTTAGGAATGTCCAAAACAACTGCAGTACCAGTTCATTTAGAGTGCTAAGCCTTTCTGTGTAGGCTCTCGCTTAGAAGTGAGATATATGCAAATATATTCTTAGCATCTACATATTTGTGTGTGCGTGTGTATGTGTGTGTGTGTGGGCGAAGGAGTGTGTGAGTGCTGGTTTATGTGTGTGTGTCTGAAGGTGAATGAGTGTGTATGCGTGTGTCTGAGGGTTAATGAACGTGAGTGTGCGTGTGTGTTTTTGTGTGTATGTGAGAGTGTGTGTGTGACTGTGAGTGTGCATGTGCGTATGTGTGCATGTGTGTGTGTGAGGGTGAATGTGTGAGTATGCGTGTGTTTTTGTGTGTGTGTATGTGTGAGCGTGTGTGTGTCTGAAGGTGAATGAGTGTGTATGTGTATGAGTGTGTGTCTGTGTATGTGTGAGTGTGCGTGTGTGTTTTTGTGTATATGTGAGAGTGCGTGTGTGACTGTGAGTGTGCATGTGCACATGTGTGTGCGTCTGACTGTCTGTATGTGTGTGTGTGTGCGCATGTGTGTGTGTCTGACTGTCTGTATGTGTGTGTGTGTGTGTGTGTATGTGTGTGTGTGTGTGTTGTGTTTACGGGCAGGTGCTGTAATTACACAGTGAGAGGTAATCTCTTCTCGGAGTCTGGATTTCCCCTGACTTCCTGAATGTACAGCTGCGGGAGTGGCACGTAACTGTGGGTGCCCCATTGGCACATCTACAACAGTCCCACGGGCTCCAAACAAGCCTATTGCACAAAAAAAAAAACTCCCGCAGACGACCTTATTTAGTTACAGGACGCAGTTTTCGAGGAGGAACTCGGGTCTGGAGAAAAGTGTGTCAGCAGTGCGCCGAGTCTGGCGCGATCCACGGAGAGAGAAGGAGGAAGAATGTTTAACAGAAAAGCGGCGTTTCTGAGAACTGTGCGTGCCGACGCGGACCGCGCAAATCGCTGTGTTCAGGCCCCCGGCGCTGAGCTCGAAAACGCTGCGGGCGATATGTGAGTGCAGGGGGAACTGAACTGCTGACTTGTGGCTTTTGTTTCTGTTTTTATTGTGGTATTGACGCCACGGTTGCAGCGCCACAACACGACATATTAACAAAATAAAGATCAACGAAGGAAACGCACAATATGTGTGAATGTGAGGGAAAAATAAAAACGTAAGTCAATGTAAAGGTAATGTAGGAGTGGAAAAACTAACCAGCGCAAAACCAAAACCTTCTGGCGACGAGGAGGAGGAGGACGAACGAACGCCAAGACCGGGGGGGGGAAAGTTCTGCTCTAATTTCAGCTGCCAGGCAATCGGCGATCAGATGAACTATGGCCACCTGCGCAAACACCTCCCTGGTAAGTAAGAGTAACAGAAGGCGAAGGCGGAGATGGGACGGGGGCGGGGGGGGGGGGGGTGCAGCCTTGCCCTTTGTAGCAGCGCCGATACTATCATGGTGTTGAAATGAAACCGCTAAATTGAGTTCGCCTGCCCTCCCCCGTGTCAAGGCGAGTGGTTGTGAGGCCGTTATATATTTTATGCTGGATGTGTTGCCCTGGAGATTAGCAAAAAGATACCCCCCCCCTTTGTGAAGTTTGGCCCCCGTTGAGGTATGATATTCTGCGTGCACCATTTACTCTACCCCCCCACCCCCCCCCTCCCTTCAGTGCTGTCACTCTAATGCTGTCACTCTAATTGGAGAGAGAGAGGTCAGATATCTGCAGCAACCCCCGCCCCCTCCTGTCATCACGATTTGGCATGGTCCTCGGGTTCCGACCTCAACCAGACACCTTGCAGTGTCTGTGGAGTGGAGTGTAGAGTGGGCCAAACCCCGTTCTCCACCTACGCTGACACCTTCCCTCTAAGTAAAACTGGACCACGCCTCCACATTCCTGCAAACACACGCATGCGCGCGTGCACGCACACACACAGCACTGAGCTTATACACAGCTTATAAACACACACACACACACACACAGACACACACACACACACAAACAAAGACGTATTGTTAACCTGAGGCACTGGCAAAGGCCACAGAAGGCATAAAGAAACCAGGTGCATTCCAGTCTGCCGTTTAAAAAAAAAAAAAAAAAAACACCATCCCACCTCCTGCTCTCGAATATATTGCCTTAAGCAAGACTCCTGCACAACTGCGGGTCTCTTCAGACTCTGTTATGAAGGTCAAATGCAACACGAGGGCTGTATTTTTATTACTTGCTGTTATGAGATTTTTTTTCTCTAAGTCTGCTGTTCTGCCAATCTACCGGAACGCAGTATGTACAGTAAGAGAACAATTTCTTGGAGAACGTTTAGGTTTGTTGCAAAACGACACTTCAGCGTCGTGCCACCAACGCGTGCAAATAACCCAACAGGCGTAAATGACGATAACAAAAAGTTATTTACGAATACGGATATAATTGCGTTTAACTGTGCTTTCATGCCAACGTCCCTCCTTCATTCCGTTTTTATTTAAATACCAATCTTGTGTCACGTGCTCGCAGGCAGCCAGACGCACACACCTTGGTCAGGCAGACATAGCCCCCGGCCAAAGTTTTTTCTCTCTCTCTCTTGGTTATGTACAGATGAAGGATAACGCCAGTGCTGTCATAGGACAGTACCCACTGGTGCAGCAGCAGGGTTTGAGAGTGGCAGGTGTCGTTTCAAAAGCCCGGAGTCTCCAAACGCGTGACCAGCTGTCTTGCGTGAGAAAATGCCGCCAACGCAGTTCAAGTGCACTTAAGCGACGAAGCCTGTTTCACATGCTATTTTTCATTTAGTGAGTCTTCTGACTCTAACTGACAAATAAACCCGAGCAGAGCAAGCTGCGCATTTCGGTCGTGTTGGCTATAGTGTGAACTTAGACCGTGGACCACTTCCTGGAACGCACAAAGAAATACTTGCCCTCGACGGTAGCACACTGCAGTGCACAGATAAGGAGCATTCAAGAAGGTAAAATTCCCCTTGCTTCATACTAGTCTCTCGGAAAAATAAAACTGTAAAACTGGTTAATCACCATTATTTGTTATAACATAGATTGTGTTTATTCTTTTACCGACTTCAAACCATATTGTGCTTTATTATTATTATTATTATTATTATTATTATTATTATTATTATTATTATTATTATTATTATTATTATACGGAAAGTATAGACTTGAATTTAATCTTTTGAATAGCACCTTTCTGAATGTGACAAATAATTTACAAATGTTTTATATCTTAAGCGAACACGGCTAGCACAGGTTTTATACGATGTTTCTTTTCGACGCGGGTGTTATTTCTCTGCTCAAGATAAGCAACGATCACGATGTCCGTTTTTGTGTCTCGGCAGTTGCGCCTTTGTCGTTTTATACATTTGATTCATTTATTCATTTACAGTAGGCTATGTACTTTTGATGCAGGTTTTCTTTTTGAAGCATTGCCTTTGGTTGTCGGGACATTAGGCTGCATGGTCTTCAGTGAGCGTGAACAGTTCGAAGCACTTTCCTTGGTTTATCTCTAAACTAATCTTGTCACCCTGCTTAACGATTGTGGAACTTAGCCTTGATGGCTAAGGTGCAAACGTCGCCAGTGTAACGCAACGGTTTTCACCTTTATCTGTAATAACCGCGGTTATGTTCGTTTGCCCAGACCCGCAAGTGAGTAGCTTACAAACTAGGGCGGCGAAATTCTATGATTTATGACTGACATGATACATAGCCATTGGCCAACACTTACCGTTCCTGAATTTTTGGAATAGGGAAATAACTCCACATTCCAATTTTAATGATCGCATGGAACATGTTATTGAGATAAAAGGACGTAAATACGGCCTCAAAATCCGTTCGCAGCTAGGCATATAGAAAACCGAACTTTTAAGGTTTTTACTGGCAGGTGCTGAAACACGGAGCACATTAGCTCGCCCCCTGTACGGCCAGAAAGTTCAGAGTCCACGCAGTTCGAGAAAGTCTACAGACAGCGATACTGTGTTTAGTGATGCAGGTGGTAGCAGAGAACAATACGTTCACGTTACTATGTTTTTAAGTCGTGCGTTACGGCAGCGACAAAGTGTGCGCGTCTGCAACAGTAACTAAAATTTCCATAGGCTTTTTTGCCGGTGATGCGTAATCAGAGTTTTTAAAAACTTCTGGGCAATTGCGACCGACGATAACATTATTGCGGTAAGTGCTCTAAACAGCTCGGCCAACGTAAACGCTTGTGCAGCACTTATCACAAACGCCTCTTAACCGCGTGGTTAATTAATAACTCCGTGCACATCACTTCGTAGCCTAATATAGCACTTATTCTGTAAATCAAATTTGCGCTGTCTTTTAATGTTGAAATTATATTGTATGTGCATGGGTATGGCTGTTTTAATTCGGTGGGCCACAAACAAAGTGAACGATTTAAGTCCGAACGAATCACCCATACCCCAAAGTGTTCGCTGATTATAACACATTTAGCATATAACTTCGCTACGACGTTTCTGAGTGCCATCTTTCAGCATTCACAAATCGAGGATATGACATGTTGTATCTCTTTCGTTAGCTTGGTTTTCCTGTCTTAGCTGTGCTGGTTTGTTGATACACCTGCGATACACCAACTCAAATCCAAGATTAGTTTAGAAAGGGTAAATCGGGATTAGGGTAGTTTACATTGTGGTATTTCTTGTAACTCCAGGTGAAGTTTATTGAAGTCGGCCAAGGGCACATGCTGGATTGAGTCAGATTGCTTTTCATTTCAACGATGGCATTGTTCTCTGCTCATCAAGATAAAAAAAGTCAAATGAAAGTCATCTCATAATTAGTATGAAGGATATATTTATATTTTAACCGGTTTCGTTTTACCCAGTGCGAAAAGCAGAAAATGACACACCGGTGATGCACTTGCTCACAAAGCAGCGACTATTATATTCTGTAATTGCAGCTTTGAAATCTCCACCATGCTATTTTGGGGAGGCTGTGTGGTATACTGCTTTGGGAATTGTACTTGTAACCTAAAGGTTGTGGGTTTTATTCCTAGGTAGAGCACTGCTGTTGTACCCCTTGAGCAGGGTACTTAACCTGAATTGCTTCAGTGTTTGTGCTGTAACGCCTGTGTACTGTTGATTTTATGGACTGTGCATTTACTGTGCTGTTTGTTCTTAGAGGTGGCAGACAGCGACTGCTGGCTTATGGTGTGTTTGAGCACTTCAGCTGAGACTCCGCGTACACCACTTCCTAGGTATAAACAGGCTGCCGATGGGAATGAAACCACAAAACCTGCGGACTCTGCTCTGCTCTAGCACTGTCGTTTAGAGATCCCTGCCACTAGCCCAGGTTCAAACCCAGTGACCTGTCTTGAACCCGGTTTATGTTTCTGGCGAGCACCTTTATTCTCAGAAGCCCTTACTAGAAGCGTCTATTGTGCCTGACTTAACAAGGGCGCTGTGAAAATAGAGTTTGCGCATTTTGTTGGCCAGCACCTCAAAAATGAAGGCAGTTCACATCGCAAGTATGGGCGATCTACCATCGCTGAAGCATCCGCCTTTTGTAATGCCACAATCGCTCAACAGCTGTAGCGTGAATTTTCACCCGCGCTGTCTTCTACAGTCAAGCATCAAGTCAGGTAGACATAATAGTGCCAGAACAGTCATTACTGAGACGAGTGAGGCACATTTTTTAGGTCACGTGCGCAGATCTGCAAAGAGCGAACGACCTGCCTCGAAATTTTTCAAAAAGGTGTGAGTCAATGCCAGAACTGCAAACCAAAGAATTTTGTTGGTGTGTTGGTGAGCAGAGCTCGTGCTTGTAAGTTCAGGGCCTCGGATTGCGTGCGCGATTACGTGTAACAGAGGTGGGTTTTTTTTTTTTCCCGACGCGGCTGAGGGTAGACCGCATCTGAGCGGCGCGCAGTTGCGCTCTCCGCCTGTCGTCTCCTCGCCCCGAAACGAGCAGAAGTGCGCACTTCTGCAGAAGCTTCTGGACTCTTGCGTATTTCAGCGGTGTGTGTGGCGAAGATGAGAGCCGGTCCCCAGGCCACGTGTCGCGGCCCCAGCGGGTTCATCTGGAGGCCTCGGGTTGACGCTGTCGCACGTTCGCCACTTTTTTGTTAAAACGAGCTCAGAGCCCTTTTGGTGCACGAATGCAAGAGGAGAAGGCACCCAGCCGAAGGTCAGGTGGTGCCCGCCCCGCTCCGCCCCCCTCCCCTCACCCCCACCCCCCTCCCCTCCCCCCCCCCCCCCCCCCCCCCCCCCCCCCCCCCGTTAGAATAGCAGAATAGGGACATTCTTTACCACAGCGAGACTCAAGCGGGACAATAGAACAGGAGTCGCAAGGGGAAGTTGAAAGAGGTGTGTCTCCTCCGAGCTCAAATAAAAATTCCCTTCAGTGTGCGCGCGTACTGGGAAGTTAAGCAATTTTTTTTTTTTTTTTTTTTTTACATTTTATTATTTTTTTTTTTTGCTAGCAAAAGTTAACCCTAGATTTCAAACCCATGCTTGTGAGTTGCCTGCAGTGCTGCAGACAGCATCAGCACTGAATTTTTAAGGTGCTTTTTGTCCTGCGAGTGAGGTGGGTGTGGGGGCGAGGGGGTGGGGTGGGGTGGGGTGGGGCTTGGGAAAGGGTGGAGGAGTTTCTACCCGGTGAAAATGTGTGAAAAATGCATTCTGAAGTTTAGCCCGTTGCATGCAAGGACATGCAATAACGTATGACTGTTAAAAACAATGGGGGAGCTCAGCCTGCAGTGCACATGTGGGTCTATCCTCTGTTCAAAATTACATTACATTACATTACAGGCGTTTAGCAGACAGTCTTATCCAGCGCGACTTACACAACTTTTTTTTATATAGCATTTACATTGCATCCATTGATACAGCTGTATATATACTGAAGCAATGCAGGTTAAGTACCTTTTGCTCAAAGGTACAACGGCAGTGCCCTACCCGTCAATCAATCCTGTGACCTTTAGGTTACAAGACCAACTTCACTGCCAGAAATTGGTTTTGTTTTCATCCGTTTAATTGGGGGGGGGGGGGGGGGGGGGGTGAACTTCACAGCCCAAATGCTAGAGGCTTTTTGAAAAATCTTATGTTCTGTGAGAGCTGATGGGTCGTCGTTGTTTCCCGATTTCTCTTATCTGTG
This sequence comes from Anguilla japonica, assembly GCA_025169545.1. Lineage (NCBI taxonomy): Eukaryota > Metazoa > Chordata > Actinopteri > Anguilliformes > Anguillidae > Anguilla > Anguilla japonica. The sequence goes on along the minus strand of CM045887.1, from coordinate 58,674,225 downwards.
GGAGCTCAGTGGCAGGCTTAAACAGCGTCGTGGTGGATACTTGTCCCGCGGTGACCGGATGGGGCCGAGAAACTCAAAAGATAAAGCGTGCTATCGTCGCCTATCCAAAGCACCCTTCTGGTCTTGTATCCGGCAGTTTGCTATGTGTGGTTAGAATGTGATAGCCTTCCTTTTGATATGTATGTGTATATGTGTGTGTGTGTGTGCGTGTGTGTGTGTGTGAGTGTTCAGTTCTGGTTTCACTTCCACTGTAAACTGTTCAATGTAAAACTATTGCTGTTCGAGAACTTTTACCTTTAATAGAGTAAAAACATTTAATTTGGTCCCTACTGGACTATAAACAAGAGTTGATACAGCACTAAGAATTTTATAGTTGCCTTGTGCGTCTAGATCCTTTTTTATTACATTATCCCATTTTATTTGGAAGACGGGTTTGTCCAAAGCAATGTACAATACATACATACCGGAGGTCATTGGAACAACTGCAGAGCACAAATCTGATAAGGTACATTTCTCATTAAGTATCAGTTATCCGTAGCAATGAACATCAAGTCTAGTTCACACAGAAAGCATCGGCGAAGTTAGTAATTATATGGCAAGTCAAACTAGAAGTGAGGTGTGATTACAAGAGATATGATAACGAGCTGAAATATCAAGATGATAGTACAACATGAAAGTGCTAGATGAAGATACATGTGTAACATAAAAGAGAGTAACCCTGTGGAGGAATAGTGTTGGAGTTAGTCCGGGTACAGTCTAAAGAGATACGTCTTCAGGCCACGGTGGAAAATGGGCATTGACCAAATGGTTCGTAGAGGAATCGGGGAGTTCGTTCCACCCCTGGGGAGCTAGGGTGGAGAAGCTCCGTGGTCGGGACAAGCAAGAACCGTTCACCCGGATGGCAGGGAGCACAAGTTACCCTGCTGCAGCAGAGTGGAGTGGTCGAGCTGGTGTGTTGGGAATTATGTCCTGTAGGTAGGCAGGGGCCGTCCTGTTGGCTGCAGTGTAGGCCTTTTATACCTGACTTTCAGTTTTTTGTAGAGCAAGGACCTCAAACTCAAATTCTGGATGGCCGTGTGTATCCGTGCTTAAGTGCATAATTTAAGTCATTGATTTCCTGAAGGGTCCCCGCACCATGTTTCCGAAGGCTTGAACTGCCTGCTGACTGGAAGCTGTTGTTGAACTGCAAAATCCTGCGGACGCTGGGACTCTCCAGGACTGGTGTTTGAGACCCCTGGTGGAGAGTGTGGGTATGGCGCCCCTCATGTATGTAGAGCATCAGCTGATGACCTTGGAAGCTAATCGAGTTTGTTCAGTTATCAAGACAGGGGCAACATCTCAGGGGCATCAGTTCTCATTTCCTTATTTATCACTGTGCAGTTTGATAATGTTTAAAGACTGAGGTCTTTAAATCAAGATCTTAAATGATCATGCAGACATTCATGAAATTTTGTAGGGAAAATGGCAGTCACAAGTTCTGAACTGAAGAACTCAAGAAAAGACAGTAGATATTACAATTAATAACTGAAATACTTCAATGGCGTGTTCAAATGAGAAGCTACGGGCACATTGCTATTAAGATTGAAAACCAATAGTCCGATTTTATTTGAGAAAAAGAAAAAACAGGTGAAACTGGAGATGCTAAAGAACAAGGAGGATGCTAGTCCAAAGATGAGATAAATGGTCACCATTCATAGTCAAATGTTCAAGCAAACGCTTTTTACTCTCTGTACAGAGTTCTGTACAGTAGGTTATTTTCACTGAAATACTTGAAGAATTGCAAAATAATATGTGAATTGTGCCATTGCTCAATGTACTGAACTTTTCCGGTTTTCATTTGGAAAATGAGTACTCTCTTAACTTGAGTTTATTTATATTTTCCATTTAGCAGACAAAAGCAGTCTTGTCCAGAGCAACATACACAGTTTATATTCTTTGTGTAATCCATTAATTCAGCTGGATTTTTCCTGCTGCAACTTTAGTAACGCAAGAGTGGTAGTGTCCTACCTACGTTAAAGCTACAACCTCTTAGTAATCAAGTAAGTCAAGTTTCCTAACCAACCCATGTACTACACTACCATTCCTGTTTAAAAGGCATTGATGACTAGAGTTACTGGCCAATCAGGGCTATGTATGGGGGAGTTCAGAAACTCTCATTTCTGTGCCTGTTCATATTTTATACAGCAGAGTACCTTGGCTTAGGCTAGGCTAGCTGCAGTAGCTGTGTCCATATAACACTACAGCCATAAGCAGGGTGAACAAGACTGGCAAAATGAGCAAGTGAACATTGCAAGTCATTTTAAACATTGCATACAACAGAAGATTTATCTTCAGACTAATCTAGTTCTTTTGCCTCTATGTTTTTGCTTTATGGATATTCGGGGAACTGTTGAGATAGTTGTGCTTCAGGAGGACATGGCTATGTTTTGTACTTTTTTGCTGTTTTTCCAGTGCATTCCACATTATGATTGCATCAATTTCTGGGACAAAGATAGCATTTAACATCTGTCTATGTTAAAACAACAGTTGTGATCTAACAGAAAAACAAACAAACAAACAAAAATCCTAAAAACAATAATTTTGCTTTAGCATAAACATAAATCCAAGGTGCCCTTGGCAAGTCGTGGCATGATTCCATTTAAAAGCCTTTACCGTTATAGCAAGTCCAAATATGAACAGAAAACATCAACAAGTAAAGTATTGGTCTACACTTACAGTGAAGCTTAGAACAGGAAGACTTCAGCCCAAGAACAAACCCAAGGCTGGGTATTTTTAGAAAGTCGGCTAAATAACACTTTGGCCACCCCAACGGCACTGAACCAAAATAGCTCTTTTCACGCACTTTTAGCTTCTTTCTTGTCTAGCTGTCCTGCCACAGTGTTGAACATGTTTTTATCAAAGTGGTCTTCCACATGGGTTTGTGGGGCTCAGTGGGACAGTCATTTTGTCCGCACGTAGCATTTATGCTACATTACGTTACATTACATTGCAATAATTTCACGGATGCTCATGTCCAGTGCTATGTACAGTAGTGGGGAACATCAGTGTTAGAAGTGTCAGTCTGTGTTAGAAGACGGGCCGGCTTTCTGCTGTTCTGACTGCACTATTGGGGGTGAGAACAGACAGGTGATGTGACCTGGAAGAGCAGGCTTGTTGGGGGGGGTTGCCAAATTGCAAAATGAGCATTTGCATTGGCCGGGAATCAAACCCGGGCCTCCCGCGTGGCAGGCGAGAATTCTACCACTGAACCACCAATGCCTGACAGAACAGTCTTACTGCAGCCGGTCGCTGAAATACTTCAGTGGCCAAACTCCCAGCAGAACAGTGTATTTGATGAGAAGGGAAGTGACATGGTCTGAGCCTGGGGCCGGGCTGATCCGCCAGATGTTTTACTGGAGGAGGACTGCAAAAGGAGCATGTGCATTGGCCGGGAATCGAACCCGGGCCTCCCGCGTGGCAGGCGAGAATTCTACCACTGAACCACCAATGCCTGACAGAACAGAGTCACTGCAGCCAGGTCGCCATGGACACAAGGGCTGCAAATGATTCCATTTTTATGCAGGCCGTGTTGCCAGGCCAAATGGCCTGCTGAAAGTCTGTCCTTACTGTTCGCCCTGCAGGTGCCAACGGGCCCCCAACTCGCCCATTAAATTAAGTGTGTGACACAAAGTACAGTGCATGGACTCTCATATAACGCAGGGAAAGAGTGTTTACTCTCACGGCAATTTGTGTGAGGTGAGTCATCAAGGAGGGTTAAATATTCACTTTGGAAAGAGCTGTGTCTGCGTGCGCCGAAAGTGAAACCGCGTGCATGCATTCCAGCGTCCATCGAGTGTGGCGTCTAGCGGCAAGACCACAGAAACGGCACCCTTCAAAGATTCTGTTTTAGTGGGCTGCTGGGACGGGAACTGGTAGCTCCTCCTCCTCTGTTGTTCTAGTGCCCAATCATGTGAGGCCGAGAGTATGCAGGTTTTGATTCCAACCAATCACCTGCTGATTTCACTAATTTCACACGCCTTCAGCCGGAGAGGAGGGAACTAATTAGTGAAATCAGCAGATGCAGTGGAGGGGAGTGACGTGGCTGAGTGTGGGGATATTGTGGGTCAGACGAGCGGTGGAGATCTGGTGGTGGAGGATGGCAGGGAGGCCAAGAAGGAGGAATTGGCAGTTGTCGCGGTAGATGATTGGCAACTGGACTAGGAGCTGGGGTTGAGTGGGAGGGTGATTCTTCAGATGTTTGACGGTAAGAGGACTGCAAAATGAGTATTTGCATTGGCCGGGAATCGAACCCGGGCCTCCCGCGTGGCAGGCGAGAATTCTACCACTGAACCACCAATGCTAGACAGAGTGGTGCTGTTGGAGCCTGTTGCCATGGACACAAGGGCTACAAATGATTCAGTTTTTTTGTGCAGGCCCTTTTGCGAGACTACGTCTGTCCTTACTGACTTCCTTGCAGATGCCATTGGGCCCTCAGCCCACCCATTAAATTAAGCGTGTGACACAAAGTACCATGTACAGACTGCAGAAAAGGCTCTCGTGTCATTCTTCTCACTGTGGAAAATTAGACTGACGGAGATGTGCTGTTTGCCTTGATTCTTGCAGGAGGTCAGAGGTCATTCCGCTGCAATGGAGAGCGACCAATCAAGAGGGGTCTTGAAGCTGGCTCTTATTCTGGCCCTACTTGGACAGGGTGAGATATGGAAGTCCATTACACTGTGTTAATGACCCACGAGACTATAGTGCATGCAAACATAAAAGGATAGTACAATGTCAAAGATACGTCACACATGTATAACGTGATGTTTGCTTTTTTCATGAATGTGACTGACTGCTCTTATTTATAATCATGTATGTCATTTTTTCAATGTTGGTTGTGTTTGTTTCCGTACAGGAGCCAGTGAAATGAGGAGGGATTTAAAGATGTGTGGGAAATGGAACCACGGAAAATCCAGAAATATCTGGTTCGACGTGAGCAAGGGATGTGACAGCATCACCGTGGCGGCCAATGAGACCACTCTGTCCATCCAGGGGAGGTTCATGGGAACATGCGAGAATTCCTCTACGATCCCACTGACTTTGGGAGAAGGGGAAAGCCAGTTCTGTGTGTACTGGGAGCCCCTCCTGGACCTCCTGCAGGTGGAGATTGGAGGGAGGAACCACACCTTGTGCAAGACCGCAGCTCTCCAGCAGTCCTGCTGCTCCACCCTGTCCACATCAGAGGGCAACTCCGGTGCCTCTGGGACCTTCGGAATTTTGCAGGGAACCATAAAAGGCGATGCCTTAAACGAAGGACTTCAGGAATCCTACACATTCTTTGGCGACGAGGAGGACTGCTGTAAGCAAGGCTTCTCTTTTTAACGCAGGGGCTGCACAGGGGGCTCCAGTCCTGGTTTTTTGCTCCATCCAAATTCCGATTCCATCCCCGCCGCCAGTACCCAGTGTACCCAGTGCGGTGGTGCCACTGCAGCAATATGAAATTAAATGCAACTGTGAATTGAGGAGTTTGACTCACTTTTACCCCCCCCCTTTTTTTGTCTTTGCAGATGAAGACTTGTGCGCTGAACATCGTGCACAATTGTAAGTAGACTGTGCGTTAGCCTTCTCCTTCACCACCCCCCAACCCCCCCAGTCCTCCCCACCCCCTCACCCCCCAACCCCCCACCCCCCGTCAGCATGTCCTCACGGTCCTTTCTAGCGCTCTCTTTTGCTTTGATAAGGCGTAAACAGGAAGTGATCAGATAACACTTCTAGCCACCTCGCGTCTTCAGGTATGTGGTGAGCGTCGTCAGGTCGGAGTGAAATGCTGAGCTTTTGCCGGCAAACAGGAAGCTGTCTCATTCGCAGCAATTAATAGAATGGGCGTCGGCAGATATAAAGACGTACCGTCCCGTGAACGCACTGGCTTCTTGTCGTGTTTCAGCTACAGAGCATTAATACAGACGGTCCTAGTGCAGTACAGCATCGGGGCGCGTTGAGTCCGAAAGCACGTTCAGTAAGAAGTATGACAGTATGCGCTCTTCATGCCCCCTCGACCCGAAAGCATGATTCAGTCGAACTATCGGCACTTTGAGTCACACAGAAGTCCCTTTACAAAAACATCTGGGTTACCTACTTTGCATATCCTTTGTACTCCATGCGAGATTAATGATTAAATTTCGTTTCTGGGGAACTGAGAACGATACCGTGAATGCGTAATGGCTTAGCTGCGCAATCTTTCTCGATGTCTGAATTCGTGGGACGGCAGATAAAGGTGACGCTGATTCCAGGTCACCTTACCCTGCCCTTGAGTTGCTTTTCCACCGCATGGTACCGGCTCAGCTCGACTCGACTCGACTCTACTCGACCGTTTTTGGATTTCCGTCGGGCGAAAAGTTGTGGATAGTACCTGGTACCTGGTGCTTTTTTTGGTGTCACCTCCGTCGAGGTTCCAAGCGAGCTGAGGCGATTACCAAAAGGTGACGTGAAAACACTGGCGGCCACTGATTGGTCAGAGATGGCAGTTTCATGCGGCGTTGCCGTGACGACCAGCTGCATTGGCGGGGGGTACTATCTGCAGTGGAAAAACGAAGTACCTGGTACCAAAAGCGAGTAGAGTCGAGTGGAGTTCAGCCGGTACCATGCGGTGGAAAAGCGGCTTCGTTGCTACCCCGAAGCCTTGTGTGGAAACTCTTAACTGATCCAGGATCAGCACGAGGAGGCAGCCCCTCGTTGCCCTATGGAATGTACCGTGTTGACCCCCTCTGTGTGGGTTCTCCCCGCAGAATCGAACAGTTGGCCCTCAGGTCAGGTGTGATTGGACAGGTGGACCTGCCGTGCGGTCACGTTTCCACCAAGAAACTGGAGGAGGGGTTTCAGGGCCTCAACATCGATATTCAGGTGAGACCGATGGTTCCCAAACTACTTTTTCACATGGGTGATATAGGTGTTTGATAGCGTTTTTCATTAAATAAATGAAATGGTATTTTTTTTAAAATGGGTTTTGTGTTTAATCAGGTTCCCTTTGTCTAATATTACATTTTGTCTAAAGATCTGAAACCATTCAGTGTGGCAAATATGCAATAACAGAGGAAGCACTGTGCTGTGCATGTGACGCAACGAACTGCGGTGTGCTCTTTCACATTGACGCATCACAGTCTGTTATGTGCACTGTATCAGGTTCCGGTGTAAATGTGTTAAAAAAAAAAAATGAATTCAATTTTTAAACGTATGGCAGGCTGCCTTTTAGTGAGGGGCGTGTCTCAGCGAATGGTGTCGCTCATTAAGTGGTGATTCTGGCTCCGTCTGGTTCGGGTCTGTGAGGGGGGCCAGGAAGCCATGCAGTCGCTGCTGTTAAACAGTTGGTGTGTGTGTCTCTGTGTGTGTGTGTGTGTGTGTGTGTGTCCTGTACACAGGCCCCTGAAAAGAAGCCCCTCAGAAATGAGCCACCGGTCTCTGTTTGGCTGCCCCCCTCTCTGGTGCCCAGGGAGGAGGGAGGAGCCACCGTGGTGTTTACATACTACGCGGAAAACACGCTGTTCCAGGTGAGAGCAGCTGGGGTCATCGCCGAGGGGGACAGAGGAAGCCCTGGGGTTGTTGCTGGGGGGGACAGAGGCAGCTTTGGGGTTTGTTGCTGGGGGGGGGACAGAGGCAGCCTTGGGGTTGTTGCTGGGGGGGGGACAGAGGCAGCCCTGGGGTTGTTGCTGGGGGGGGACAGAGGCAGCCCTGGGGTTGTTGCTGGGGGGGGACAGAGGCAGCCTTGGGGTTGTTGCTGGGGGGGGACAGAGGCAGCCTTGGGGTTGTTGCTGGGGGGGGACAGAGGCAGCCCTGGGGTTGTTGCTGGGGGGGGGCAGAGGCAGCCTTGGGGTTGTTGCTGGGGGGGGGACAGAGGCAGCCCTGGGGTTGTTGCTGGGGGGGGGGGGACAGAGGCAGCCCTGGGGTTGTTGCTGGGGGGGGCAGAGGCAGCCTTGGGGTTGTTGCTGGGGGGGGGACAGAGGCAGCCCTGGGGTTGTTGCTGGGGGGGGACAGAGGCAGCCTTGGGGTTGTTGCTGGGGGGGGACAGAGGCAGCCCTGGGGTTGTTGCTGGGGGGGGGCAGAGGCAGCCTTGGGGTTGTTGCTGGGGGGGGGGGACAGAGGCAGCCCTGGGGTTGTTGCTGGGGGGGGACAGAGGCAGCCCTGGGGTTGTTGCTGGGGGGGGGCAGAGGCAGCCTTGGGGTTGTTGCTGGGGGGGGGGGACAGAGGCAGCCCTGGGGTTGTTGCTGGGGGGGGACAGAGGCAGCCTTGGGGTTGTTGCTGGGGGGGGGGCAGAGGCAGCCTTGGGGTTGTTGCCGGTTGCCGGAGGGACGGAGGCAGGCCTGGGGTCGTTGCCAAGGGGACAGAGGCAGCCCTGGGGTTGTTGCCGGGGGGGGGCAGAGGCAGCCCTGGGGTCGTTGCCGGTTGCCGGAGGGACCTGGGGCATCGCTGGGGTCGTTGCCAGGGGACAGAGGCAGCCTGGGGTCATTGCTGAGGTCGTTGCCGGGGGGACAGAGGCAGCTCTGGGGTCATCGCTGGGGTCGTTGCCAGGGGGACAGAGGCAGGCCTGGGGTCATTGCTGAGGTCGTTGCTGGGGGGACAGAGGCAGCCCTGGGGTCATCGCTGAGGGTCGGTGCCGGGGGGGCCTCACGCTGCTTGTGCCCATCACGCAGGGCCCTGAGGACAGGATACTGAACGGGGTGGTGGGCATCTCCGTGGAGAACAGAGTCATCGCCAACCTCCCCGATCCCGTCAAGATCGTCTTCCATCACGGGCCGGTGGCGGTGAGTGTGCATCGACCACGCCAGGGGGCGGGTGGAGCCAGGGCGGACGGAACGTGGCCACCTAAATAGGATTCTCATTATTATTATTATTGCTACTGTTGTATATTAATTTGCATGACAGGCATTTAGCAGACAGTCTTATCCGGAGCAACTTACACAGCTTTTGCATTTTTTGCGTAGTATTCATCGGTATAGCTGGTTTTGTGTACTGAAGCAATTCAGGTTAAGTGCCTTGCTCAAGCGCACAGCGACTGTGCCGCACCTTTAGGTCACGAGCCCAGTTCCCTCACCGTTAAACCACAATGCCCCATGTTTACATGGCTATATAGTATTTTTTTTTGGCTGTGGGCTGTGGTGTGAGAAGAAGCCGGTTGGCCACATTCAGGGGAAGAACCGGGGAGGCCTTCGCTCTCCCCCGAATCGGCCGGGGGCGACGAGGCCGCGACGCAGTCCATCGGATATTCGAAATTAGGGCGCGACTTGGACCCGTTCAGCCCCGTATTTCGGGAACGGAATATTTTTGACGAAAAGAAAAATAAAAAATAATAATAATAAATAAATTGCCCGTAATCGAAGAAGGTTGTTCAGACGCTCGATGGCCCCTCGCCACAGGTCGCTGGGAAAGTGCACCGGAGAAATTCCGATGTGTTTACTGTGGTACTCGCACCTCTGTGTGAAACCAGAACACACTTTCTCACCAGGGTGGTGCAGCTCCAGAAAGCCCTGAGGTGAAGGACGTCCCGCTTTCAGAAACGCGGAGCGGCTTCTTTTCACACCGTAACGTGCCGCTTTGGCGCAAAAAAAGAAACCACTTCAAACGGCCTGCGTTTCTCTGGTGCGAAAACGAAAAGGCCCAGTTCAAACGCTAGATCTGCCGGATCTGGGTCTGCCGTGCATAACGTGTGTGGGCCTAGAGCTGTGCATAACGTATGTGGGCCTAGACCGGGTTCTCTGAAAACAGGAATGTGAAAATCAATCAAAAAATCAGACATGACGATGATTCAGTGTATGCGTTACGAGCTGACGCAAATGTGGGCAAAGCAAGACAATGGCGCCATCTTCTGGTGAAACCAAAGTATTTAATTATTTGTTTCTTTGTTCTTTGACAGAAAAATGAATCGACCAAATGTGTGTTCTGGGACACAAAGAAAGGTAAACAAAATAATAAAATATTAAATTAAATTAAATTAAATTAATTGCTGAGATACATGTTAATAGAGCACACGTATCCCTAAAGGAAAAGTATATTGTATATAATAAAAATATATAGAATGTAATGTCAGGTTGAATGTAATTTTGCTGGAGTAACGTATCTGTGCGTATTATGCAGACCCTACCAAGGTAACCTGGAGAGACGAAGGGTGCAACACGATCAGGAGACAGGAGGAAACAGAGTGCCGCTGTGACCACCTGACCTACTTCGCCATCCTGGTGGTACGTCCCATCATGTCCTCTCCAGGGGACAGCCCTGGCCAGCTGAAAAAGCGCTCTCTGAAAAAGCGCTGCAGCTAGCAGCAACCTGGCTGTGAAATATTGTGTGACAGCGGCGAATGGTGAGCTGAAAATTGGTGGGGTGCAAAACTTTCCTTTAAACTATCATTGATCTCAAACTGTTTCAATTAATTTCAGTGATTAACAAGCATGCAAACGATCTGACTAATCAATTGGAAAGTGACACACAGCTTCTTCGCATTGTGTTAGGAAGATTAAATGATAAATGCGATTTAGAAAAATCACTAAGCAGGGGTGGAAACTTCCCCTGATTTTCCTTGGGTATCAATACAATTAATCCACAAAATAGGCTACTGAATACTATCATATATAGCCAGCTCTCCCCAAATAGGCGGCTTTAGCGAGTAGCCTAGGCCTTATAGCCTACATTTATTTTCATTTGCAGTATGAAATTGTGCACATTTTTAATCAACGTTATTTGCGGAAACATGCACTTCCTTCTCCACACTTGTATTCGTGGAAAATATCTGGAATGCGTAGATTGTAAACATCTTGAAGTGCAGGTTTTGTTTTTGCTGGTTATTCTGAAAGCTAACACAGTAGATAACAGACTGGTGTATCTTATTTGTTAAGTGTAGACTACTTGGTGATTAAAACAGATTTTTAATCCCCCCTAACATGGTATGAAGACGCTGTGTGTTAGGCTACTTGCCATTTGATTAGTCCGATCGTTGGCACGCTTGATAATAAAGGAAAATTTATGAAAACAGGTTGAGATCAATGATTAGTTTCAAGGAAAGTTTTGCGCCCCACCAGTTTTCAGCTCACCAGTCGCCGCTGATTGTATGACAGCCTTGCGTTTAACTGCTGCTGTTCAAACACATTTGGCTTTGATTGATTGGTTGATTGATTGATTGATAGATTGATTAATTGATTGATTGGTTGGTTGACTGATTGAATAGTCGGTTGGTTGATAGATTGGTTGATTATTCATTAAAACCTACAGACAACCGCTGCTGAGGTCTGCCAAGCAAATACACACACACAGCCGTGATAAAACAATTTACTAACAATTAGTCAGTAAACAAAAAACTATAGAAAAGCACAGCTGTACAGATTAAGATGCAGATGTTAAGATGTACAGCTTTTGGATGAGATTTGTTAAAGATGCTGCTGCAGTCACATCAAAGAGTTTTTTGACGCTCACTGTGATCCACAAACAGACAAACTAATGAACAGAGCGACTCCTGCATCAAACACACAAGCCTCCTCTCTTGTTCTTGTACTCGTGAGAAGCAATCACTGTTTAGTTTACGTAAAATACGGGTTTTTTGTTCCCGATTACTCTGGAACCGTTCACCTTGAAGGCAGGGTTGATTGTTTTTTTTTTTTTTTTGTGCCGTGTTTGGATCGGTTGAAGCGTTTTTGAGCGGTTGCGGTCGGTCTCTTTGACGCGCTCGGTGCTGTATGAACACCTCTCTCTCTCTCTCTCTCTCTCTCTCTCTGTATCCTCTCCTCTCCTCAGGAGCTGAACCCCGGCTCGCCGGTGGACGACCTGGAGGCCCTGACGTACGTCACGTCCGTGTGCTGCGCCATCTCCCTGTGCAGCTGCGTGGCTCTCATCATCCTGCAGACCAAAGCGCTGAGGTACAGCCCCGATCTGCTGCACTCTGGCTCCGACGGCCGAGGGTCACTGTATGCACTGAACCTCCGGTGGCTGTGTGGCTGCGTGCGATACTCTGCCCTCCGCTGGATATAAGTGGTATAGCGTTGTGATATGAAAAAGCTCTGTGTTGTTTGTGTGTGTGTGTGTGTGTGTGTGTGTGTGAGTGTGAGTGTGTTTGTGTGTGTGTGTGTGTCAGTGTGTTTGCGTGTGCGTGCATGTGTTTGTGTGTGTGTGTGTGTGTGTACTAGTGTTTTGTGGTTGTCTGGGTCTGTGTAGTTTGTTTCTGCATCTGTGGGGTATGGAAAAGGGAGTAAGGAACACAAAAAAGTTACATTGTCAAAAAAACAATCAAATTGAAAAAATAATGCCTCAAAATACGTTGAAAGAGCGGAAAATACACACAAAAGTGAGGCACGCGCGGCAGGCGCCGCCGCCATTTTGTTTCACGGCTTTCTGCTTTTTTTTTTGTCACCCTTGTTCCAGAAAGGAGAGAAAGGAGGGAAAGAAAAAATCATCGATCCCCATCCACCGCAACCTGGCGGTGGCGCTGCTCCTGCTCTGCACCCTGTTCGTGCTGACGGGCGTGCTGGCGAACGTGGCGGGCGAGGGCGTGTGCCGGGCGGTGGGCGCGGCCCTCCACTACGCCCTGCTCTGCTCCTTCGCCTGGATGGCCATCGAGGTCTTCACCGCCTTCTGGCTGACCCGCAAAGTGATGGACGACTTGCCCCGCCTCCGCGTCCTCAACGCCCTGGGCTTCGGTGCGTGGAGCTGGGTGGGCTTGGAGCTCACGCTCGCTGGTCGCTCGGTGTTGTGTTATGTGGTGCGCGGAGCTGGGCTTGTAGCTCACGCTCGCTGGTCGCTCGGTGTTGTGTTATGTAGTGCGTGGAGCTGGGTGGGCTTGTAGCTCACGCTCGCTGGTCGCTCGGTGTTGTGTTATGTGGTGCGCGGAGCTGGGCTTGGAGCTCACGCTCGCTGGTCGCTCGGTGTTGTGTTATGTGGTGCGTGGAGCTGGGTGGGCTTGTAGCTCACGCTCGCTGGTCGCTCGGTGTTGTGTTGTGTCTGTGTGTGAGCAAGAGCTCTGCAGTGCGAGAAGTAACCCCCTCCTGTTTTTGGTATTACTCATTTGTGCCGAGCAGCGCTTAGCTTGTGGAGCAGTGCTATGCACGTAAATTCTTTGAGTTCCTCACAAACCTGGGAAGCAGCTAATCCTGGTTAACGAATACATCGGAAAGCTCCTGTAATACTTTAAGTACACCTTTAAACACACACACACACACACACGGATAGACATGCACATGCACCACACACACACACACACACACACACCGCGCGTGCGCACACACACACAAACACATATAGACGGACAGACACACACACACACACACACACTACTAACTCAGATGGACACACTCAGACATTCCGGAGGGTTTTCGATAAAAGCGGAATGAGCGACATTCCCGCTGTTCGTGAGACGATGCACTGTGAACCTGACACACTCACTCACGCACCAGGGGACTTAAAGCCTCTTGTTTCCGGCCGCCAGGTCTCCCAGCTCTGCTCGTCGTCGTGTTTGTGTGCATAAACGATGTGTACGGGACTCGAGCCATCACACCCAGCGACGACGTCAGCAGCCCCTACAAAATGTAAGTGTGCTGTGCTTTCAAGAGGGTACGGTCGGGGATGGAAAAGTACTTTATTTACATTTACCTCATTTACAACGCTTAGTCCTTTGGCAACCTGTTTATGTTTAAAGTGATGAAGTGTGAGTCTTATTAAATTTTGGCTAATTTAAGTCACTTTCTTGTACTTACAGTTTTACACTTCACAGAGTTTTGTTTCTGCATTCTTCAATAGAGAGGGAAATGTAGAATGTATCAGAAAAAATATTTATAATAATGTATAATAACAAAGATACATTTGAAATATGTGATGTGTGTACGTACGTATCAAAATATTGAAAATGATTTCATGATATAAGTGATGATGCCAATCTAATATAGTCTTCCAGTAAGTAAGCTTTACTTTACTTTACTTTATTCAGTTTATTTTTACAGGGACAGTGCACATTAATAAACATTTCTGTAAATGTGCCAGTTTAGCCAGCATGGCTAATTTTCAACTGTAGTCCCTGGGCAGGTACATTAAAAACAACAAATACAAAATAGAAATTCAGACATAATACAAATATGTTAAAACAAAGATTGTTATGCATAAAACAGACAGCACATATGTTGGGATTTTACAGAGCATGGTCACACATTTGGTTGTTAACCACACTTTCAGGTAAGCTGTGAATGAACGATATGTGTTGCAGCTTCTTATGTGTGTAGGAAGTTTATTCCACGTGTGAGCTGCCCTCACTGAAAAAGCTGACTGTCCAAAAGAAGTCCTCCTCATAGGAATTATAGAATTCCCCTAGAGCCCCCCCAGAGCTCTAGTAAGCTCTAGTAAGCTATAGTAAGCTCATTGTTAATTTTAAGAGTGCCTCATGATGAAGCTATTCCATGAGATACTTAGGAACTCTGTCTGCCTCGGTTTCACGGCAGGTGTTGGATCAAGGACACCTGGGGGGCACCCTAATCCACTTCATCACCAATGTGAGCTTCTCGGTGGCGGTTGTGCTCGCGGGCCTGGTGATGCTGAGCCTGGTCCTGCAGCAGGTCCAGCTGCGGAGGGAGTGGGGTCGGAAGCGGGTCACCTTCCTCAGCATCTGGGGCCTCAGCTGCCTGTTCGGCTGCACCTGGGGCCTGGGGCTCCTGCTGCTCGGCCCCTCGTCCCGGGTCGCCACCTTCCTCTTCTGCATCATCAACTCCCTGCAGGGTGAGTCCAGCCCCCACCCCCACCCCCACCCCCCCTCCCCCTTCGTTCAGCGGTCGTCCCGGCGACTAGACAGGTTCCCAACAGCCAGAAAGCGTGAGACCAAAGTCTCATTTATACAACAATAAAAACAGTTAAAACAAGCTTCTTTAAGTAATGGTTACATTTAAAATGAAATTGAAATGCTTGAAATGCTCGATAGTCTTATCAAACTACATCTGACAGCTGCTGCCCACTCAACATTCTTAAACAAACGCTTTCTTAATAACCAGCTTTCACGTGGACATTTCAGGCACATTTCACGCTGAACTTCTTCACTGTAAGACGCGTGTACTGTAAGAGTTTGTAAAGATGGGGGTTTCTCGGAGATGAGGAGTTGAGTTGCGCTGTGGCTGTTTTGTAGGTTTCCTCCTCTTGGTGCGGTACTTCCTGCTGGAGTGGATAAAGAAGCGGAAATCAGCGAGGAGCAGCATCAGTACGGGATCCACTGTGGAGCCCATACTACCACTGGGATCTAAAACTCAGGACCAAGGTCCGAACTGAAAATCAATCCGGACTGGACCCTGTGTCACATTAGATGTAACTTAATGTAGGAATATATTTTCTTGTGTCCGACGCGTTGTGCGATTGAACGTGCATAGCCTATATGTTTACTTGTGTGCGCACATGACACGCATTGCAGATCCCAAGTTAACCATCTAACCGACTTTCACTTTCACGGAGCCGCTTGTGTGTACTTGTGTGTGCCGTGCGCCCGTCGTCATTTTCTGTGGATACGTTCACTCTGGTCCAATGTCAAAAGTTGAAAATGCGCCCAATGCGATTTCTGCTTTCCGCGCACTGGTGTGATCAACTCGGCAGTGATTCTGATGAGCTGTCACTGCGTGAATCAGTCGGTAGCCTACCCTACCACCATGCGACATCGCTGAACAATTCTATCAAAACGAAATACGTCAAAACGTAAATATAAAGACTATTATTCAACGGCTTGGCTGAATACTCGATTCTGATTGGTTCAAGGGTGGGCATTATTTCTCAGTAAAGGGACACCTCGGCCTTTTAACAGTTCTAAAATGTACTATAAAATCCAGCATTCTAAAGCAGTTTAAACAGCAACATTATTCTTTCGCATTTGAATTGATGTTACATCCCCTCCCCTTTTCAATGTCCAATTTCACAATTGAGGACAACGTTGAATCACATTTCTAGTTACTGTTGCTAGCTTTATTTACGGTTGCCAACCATCCCGCAAATCGGAACCGTGCTGTCATCGGACAGTAGAATAGGCGTTCCGCATTTAACTCATGGCTACGGGACGTATTTTCATCCACGTTTGTGTGAACGATTGCGTTTATACTAGTAACTGCTGTTCTGAATACAGTTCCGTAGCTAGCTAGCTAGCCGGGATAACAATCATGCCGTGAGTCCACTCTGACCTAAAACCAAGAATTTAAATATTGGCTAGGTGACAAGTGACAGCGTGGCTAGCTGGCATTCAAAACCCGTTTCAGAGGTTTCCCGTTGCTGTTCTGAATACAGTTCAATAGTTAGCTAGCTAGCTAGCCGGAATAACAAGCATGCCGTGAGACCATTCTGACCTAAAACCAAGAATTTTAATATTGGCTAGGTGACAAGTGACTGCGTGGCTAGCTGGCATTCAAAACCCGTTCAGAGGGTCATAGAAAGAAGGTGGCCATTCATGTGCTCACCATATTCGGTTCGCTGTGAGTCTGGATTTTCCACGATGGACGTTGTGAAAAACTCATACCGCAGCAGTTTGACGAATGGATTTTGTGTTTTCCTTTACATAAATAAAGACATTTCCACCATAAATTTATGCAGAAAAGCACTAATTTGTACATAAAAAATCACCAGAATGCAGGAAATGAAGTGTTTGACGCTCAAAATTTCCTTGGGGGAGGACCCCCAGACCCCCGCTTAATGTGTCCACCCCAATGTTCAAACGAAACCTAGGACACTGCTCCCACTAGTTCAGGCCATCATACTGTACTAATGAATGCTGCTTTATGTCGGTGCATTTTACTGGAATTGTTCCGGACCATTGACCTTGTATAAAATTCATAAGTGGACCTTTAATAAAAAAGTTTGTGTAGCCTACCCCTGTGCTGCAGGATCCAGACAAGATTTAGAGATCCACCCGGCACCAAATTCTACAGGAGCCAGAACAGATTTAGAGATCCACCTGGATCCAGAGTAGATTTAGCGATCCACCCATTAGCACATGCTAGAGGAGCCAGAATAGATCCCCCTCCTGCAGGAAGTGGACAGGGGTTAGAGATCCACCCGGCACCACTTCCTGCAGGAAGCGGGAAAGGTTCAGCACCATGAATCTGATGACCTGGGCATTGTGGAGACATGGTGGATCTTGAGTAAGCTTGCATCATTAGTGTTGGCCGTACTGTATTGTAGCTTATTGTACTGCACTTTCTTTCAGCCTTCTCACTGTTTGTGGCCCTTAGGAGCACTTGAGCTGGTTACTGCACAGTACTGCTTTTCTTTCTAACATCCTGCTTACACATCTTTGTTTAAAATTAATGCTTTGGGCGCCCATGTACATCATTATATGGAGCCCTTGCAGCAGCAGTGCTGCGCTATGGCACACAGGTAGCCCAGGGGCCTTGTGTCAGCACTGAGTTCCCTGTCTTACTTCGCAATATCCGTGCCCCCTGACCGATAGCCGCTCTCATCTACGGTCATGTGTCTCCACTGGTTAATGCGACTCCTGCAGTTTGCCGACTCCAGCTGCTGCGAGGCAAGAGAGGCCTGGTTGGCTACGTACGTAGCTAGTGTGGCAGGCGGACCCCCCTCCCCCCCCGAATTAACGAAGAGCATCGCGTGTTGGATTGAGGATGTCCAAGTCAGTTTTTTAAAAAACAAATCAACAATCACGTCGTCGTTAATTCAACCCCTTGTCACGGTCAGTAATATCATACTCTGAAGAAATTATTTTTCACGTGTATGTATGCTGCACTGTTGATAGGTTTGGCAGTTGCGGAGGGTTTCTGCACGTGCCACGTACTTGACCCTCTCAGAGGAGTTAGAGCCAGTAGCAACGTTCACAAAGGCAGGTCATCCACCACGGGCAGAAAGTATAAACGCACTGATTTGTTCAAAAAATAGCCTGTTTTTGGAAGGTTGCCATGGCATTGCTGTGTTCTAGAATGTCACCTGAAGGTGGCAACAGTGACCTCAGGCTGAATGTGACTGTAAATATTTCTTTCCAGTAATTTCAGTTTAATTTAAACTTCTAGGCAGAATCACTGTTTTTTTTTCAGCGGCAGATAGATTGAACATATAATGTACAGTAGATTTTTTATTGTATTTTGCACTTTCTTTTTGTACAGAAGTTTGTTTTTTTAATAACTAAAATATATATATATTTTTGGATGTGTTGTACTCTTTTGGTTTGGTTTGGAAAATGATAATTCTCTCAAAATGTTTCAAACATTTATGTGATCAGTACGTAAGTAAAACTTGATTCTGAAACATTTGTCTGACGTTGTCGTATATTTTGATACAGAGTTTGGATTCTTTTCAGCTATTTTTACATTTTCTCTTTAAATGGAACGCCTGCCAGCAAAGTAAGTCCTAATTCTTACAAGCATCGAGGTACACCTGCATTGAGACAGCACCTGGGTAAAGACTCTCAAGGAACCAAGAAAACCTATGCTCCAAACAAACATTTACTGAAGTCTTAACATTTGCGCTGTCTTCTGGGTCAGAAATGACCCTATTCATAGTTCAACAGCAGTGAAAACCTCCTACGTTTAATTTTTTTCAGTATAAAGTGACCCTACTATTAGAAAAAAATTAAACAATGCCTTTTTTATGTTTTTATAAGACCAGCACATCATCAGGGTGATGAGGCTTTATAAGTATTTTTAACCCTATATTTATGAAATCGGAAGTCATAAAGTTAAGCGGAAACTATCACAGCTCATATGATGTTTGTTTTTTAGTGAAAGAAAGTGGTGTAGAGACTGAAGAAATAAAGTTTCTCTGGACTGTGAGGTAGGAGAAATGGTTGTCTACTGATTTATGAATGAGTGACAGGTTGTTTCTACAAGAAAAATATTGATTTGGGGTTTCAAAATTCAATGAAGAGGCTTTACCTCATGAGTTTTGAGGCTGTAGACATAGGGTGCAATATGAAGACAATACAAGGGTTAAAGTGCACCGCATGAGAAGAGGGAAGTCGTGAAATTAAGAACGTTAAGAAATTTAATGTCTCTGAACATCGATAATTGCTCAGAGAACTGTTGGAAAAAGTGTGACAACGTTAGGCCACAATTCACGCTCGATTTTTTAGTGACACGGGAAAGTTAGATAAGAGATAAGGGCGGTCCGGCACTGCAAACAGAACAACCTCAGGGTCTATAGGTCCAACCTTAAACATAAAAGCTATAAAACTTACAGACAGCTAACAGGAAAACGGAATGAGAAGGGTGTTTCAGTATTGGCTTTGCACAACACACATTCTACCACAAATACCACCTGACAGGAAAAAAACTATTCTGACAGTGGAGGGACCCTGTTTTTACACACCTCGAATCGTAAGGTGTCGTTCCGCATTTATGATTGTTCATACATGCGATTGTTTACTTAAAACGAACGGAAACCGCAAAGATTATTTACATTTTAACAGTTGATATTATTTGCAGTAGTCGTACTGTATCGTTTTTTAAATGAAGAGGCGCAAAATATCTCTCATTAGCGTAATTTTATATATTAAATGCAACAAGTGCATCCGCGTACATCTGGCTAAAGTTGCAGTCAACACATACCTGTTCGACAAATGGGTGTTTTACAGTACTGAAGATGCAGAATATAGAAGATATTTATCTGACGTGTGATATCTTGTGTTTTTTTTTGTGCTTGCTGGGCTAGTTTCTCTGGGTCTACAACCCATAGCTATTACCATATAACGGTAATGCCTCTATTATAAATTTAGAGAACAGGAACTGCTGTACAATAGAGGGTCCTTATGTAAATGAGCGCACCTGCTATTCTCACAGTATAGCCCAAAATTGATTTGAGGCCAGACACGTTTAAAAGGTCATACTTCATCCTTCCCCATTTTGAGCTAATTTTATCCTTCCCTGTTTGGAGCACATTTTATACTTCCAAGGTTAAAAATTTCATCCAGCATAAAGTGTTATAAAAACAATGGGCAGCAATATATATATATATATATATATATATATATATATATATATATATATATAGAGCGCATCAGAAATATAAAAAGAGGCGTTATTTAAAAAAAAAAAAAGATTGCATTATGGACTGTCAAATCTCAAGAAAGGAGGATATATCAGTAATCGGGTGTAGTTTATGCTGGGGACGGGGGGAGGGGAGGGGGGGGGGGGTATGTACTGAATATTTTTGAGGAGGAATTCCTTCAGATTCGTGTTCCATTCTGACAGGCCTAACGGCTTCGGTTTCCTGTAAATCATGCCGCAGTTAGGGGAATTAGGGGAATCACGAAGCAGGGTGGAGCGCACTCCTTTCAGAAGACGCAGTCACAAGACGCTTTCTGCGACCGGAGGGGGGGGGAAATTTCACAACAGCACCGCGTTTCTGACCTCAGCTAGGGAGATTACTCGATTACTCCAACCTGTGTGTGCGTGTGTGTGTGTGCGTGTGTGGGTGTGTGTGTGAGTGTGTGTGCGTGTGTGTGTGTGTGCGTGTGAGCGTGAGTGTGTACCTGTGTGAGTGTGTCTGTATATACACTATTGCGTGTGCGTGTGTCTGTATTGCAAGTTTGTATGTGTGTATGTGTGTGAGTGTGTGAATATGAATGTCTGTGTGTACTTGTGTGAGTGTGTCTGTATATACACTATTGTGTGTGTGTGTGTGTGTGAGCGTGTGTGTGTGTGTGGTGTGTGCATGTCTGTGTGTGTGTGTGCGTGTGTGTGTGTGTGTGTGCGTGTGAGCGTGAGTGTGTACCTGTGTGAGTGTGTCTGTATATACACCATTGCGTGTGCGTGTGTCTGTATTGCAAGTTTGTATGTGTGTATGTGTGTGAGTGTGTGAATATGAATGTCTATGTGTGTACCTGTGTGAGTGTGTCTGTATATACACTATTGTGTGTGTGTATGTGTGTGTTAGTGTGTAAGTGTCTGTATGTATATCTATGTGAGTGTGTCTGTATATACACTAGTGTGTGTGTGTGTGTGTGTCTGTCTGTCTGTCTGTCTGTATTAAAAGTCATGTTGTGTGAATATGTTCATGTATGTGTGTGTATGCATGTGTGTGTGTGTGTGTGTGTGTGTGTGTGTGTGTGTGAGTTTGTCTGTCTGCATGTGTGTGTCAGTCTTTGTGTGCACGTACAGTATAGTACACTGTAAGACTGAACCGTGGAGGTTTGATGAGTAAAGGGGAAATATTGAGTTATGGTTTCACTGGTATTTGTGCTGATGAATTACACCAGCCCTGTCTATAGTACAATCATAGTTTCACTTCAAGCTTCCTTCCCTTCCGGTCCTGACTCTTAGTTTTTGTTATACATTGCATTGGAGGGACAATGTGCAGCACTGTTCCAACGTACGCAGTGAAACCTTCAGTGTTAAAACAACTCCGGTAGTGTACGTTTTACCCTGATAGGGGACACCTGCTTGACCCATTTAAACTACATCAGAGGTGAATTATTACAGGGAATACTTTGCTGCACTTTTTACGTGGTTATTTTCTTATTACAATGTATGACAATGGGCAGCATTGGCATGACTACATACCCTGATCTAATGAAACCTAAACACAGCTGGGCATAGATCACCTGACAAAAGCCCCCACCTCCCAAGGGAAATACTGAAGTCTGACCTGTTCCCCAGGGGCTGAGAGTCCCCCCCTCCCCACCCCCAACCCCACTGGGTGATGTCACCCTCTGCAATGCATACTGTGTACAAAAAAAAAAAAAAAAACAGTAGAAGACGTAAAATGATGTTCCTCAAACTACAGCAGCAGTAGGGGGAAAACAAAAACTATTGCTTCTCCCTGGATGAGTCATCTAATGGTGACCTCAGCCATTGCAATAACGATTAGGCTACGTGATTTAAACGGTCCCTCTGCGCCCGTTGAGTCCCTCTCTTGTTCGCACTGCAGCGATCTTAAGGACGTGCAGCTTGTCCACAAACGCTCCTCTGCTTTCCCGCTGGGGGCTGGGTGGCCCCTTCCCGCTAAATCACACGCTGTCAGGGCCACGCCACAGCCCAAAGTCTGGCTCAGTATCAACGTTTGTAGTTTAATCCGGAGCGAGGGAGAGTTTGTAGTTCCTTGCCTGTTTGTACAATGGCGGCTCCTCCCGTAGGGCGCCTGTTGTCCGCCTGTACTGGCTGTGGAAGTTGTGAACAGGCCGGGGGTCTGCTGAGCGAAAGGAGAACAGGGTCCACGTTTTTTCATAGCCGGGTTCATCCCGAGATTTTTCCTTGTTGGGGAGTTTTTTGGGTTTTTTTTCTAGCCACCGTTTGAGTGTTTCTCTTCCCACTCCAACGGGGGGAGTTATTTTTTGTTGGCCTTCAGGGGATCAGGTCCTGCTTTTGGTCAACTTTCCTTACTGTTTACTCCGTAAAGCGTTTTTGTGGCAGTGTCTCTGTAAAAAGCACTGTACAGATATTATAGTCAATATGAATTGAATTGAATTCAACTGAGTTGAAATGAAATGAATTGGAAGCAGGTCACATACCTCGGAGGATGTACTCGAGCTGTCCAGAACTAAAAGTGATCGGACGAGACACACAGTTTACTACTGAACAGCTCTGGGGAGAGAAGGGGGGGGGGGGGGGGGGATTGAAAAGTGCTTGAAAAAAGGGAAACATCTCCTTGCACATTTTGGTAATTGACGACGTGTGAATGAAGATACGCAGCATAGTGAAAAACTCGTTCCACTTCATTTCTGGAGATTAAGTGTTTTGTTTCACCTGTGAGCAGCATTATCCAATGAATTTATTTCCTTTTAGGAATACAAGGTCTACTGTTCGGTGTGAACCAATCAATACATTCTTTCCCCCCCCCTCGACTTACTAGTGATGTCACAATCCAGGAGCCACTTCAGCTTCTGAATGGTCCGCTTCCTTCCTCAGGAACCTGGCAGTCAGAGACGTACTGGGTAGGAATATGTGATACTGTGTCAAACCAGCCTACACCTCACCCTAACAAGATGTCAGATAATGTTTCAAAATTTTTCAGTTCGGAGAACCAAAATTTTTTTTACAGCATGTTGTGTATTCAGAGTGCTGGACATTAAAGAGGGATGCCAGCTGTTGAAATTTCTAAATTCAGAAATGGCTGTTTTAAACAGATTCTCGCTTCCCCGACAAAGCAGACACTGCTTGTTGGTCCCTTCGTTTATTTAGAATGAAGACTGTTCATGTATACGTCCCGCTTATAGTGTCATGTTCTTAAAGTTTCACTTAAATAGTCATGATTTATGAATCATGCATTTCATAAAAGGTTATATGGCGAAAATAAAGTCAGATTGCCGTTGGGTAAAAGACTTTTTCATGGTCAATCGATTGAAAATATTGACAGTTTTTGAATGGTGCTGAAAGATATTTCATGGTCAGTTGGTGAATAATGTTATTCATTAACGTTTTGGAATGACGTAAGGAATTTCACGGTCAATATGGCAATATTAATCATTAACTGCTTTGAATTGATCTATTTTTGCCCATTGAGACAGATAAACGTTGTGCATATTGTTCTGAAGGGGAAGCATAGCCAGTTGTATTGTTTTGTTACATTTATCAACATTAATATGGTGGGAATCACTCAGGAGTTTACATAAACTCACATAACAAAAACAACTCTGCCAATTTATTACCTATTATTTATAACACCAGATAACGCCCATAATGTGGGTGATATATATTACACATTTTTATTCATTTGGGTCCATATTTGTCTGAATTGCCACTGTTTTGACAGTTCTAACTGACTTAAGAATTTGCGTGTGTGTGTGTGCGTGTGTGTGTGAGTGCGTGCGTGTGTGTGTGTGAGTGTGTGAGTGCGTGCGTGTGTGTGTGCCTGTGTGTGTGTGTGAGTGCGTGCGTGTGTGTGTGTGTGTGTGCCTGTGTGTGTGTGTGCGTGCTGTATGCATGTTATCTTAACATGCTAGCAAGACCCAGGTTTCAGGTACCATAGCCCAGATCTACAGACAGGAAAAGAAAGGAAACACAGCCCCTTTGTTGTCCCACCATGCCACACAACAGTAACCACTTCAGAGGAAGGAAGATGAGCCTTTGCGGTTTTTGGTCTTGTGCTTCTGGATGTCCCCAAATTCGTCCCCACCCCTTAGGAAACTATCACTTCCCCTTTCAAGCGGGGGGAATGACTAAAGTCGTTTAGGAAACTGTTATTAGTAAAAGGCTGTCTCAAAATGGCAGATGGAAGCAGTAAACCTTGTGGCAGTGACCTTCTCCCCCTAAGCGGACACACTACCAATAAGGGGCCTAGCATTTCGTTTTTTTTTTTTCTTTTAAATCAACGAATGCCGACAGCAGCTTATAACTTCAGTGTGTAACTAAGGGCTGAGTCAAGGCAAGATTGAGGCATAACATCATAATAATCTTTTGTGTTTTCATTTTGTCTTGTTTTCTGGCCCTCTGAATCCTGAGACTTCTTTAACTTATTTAACTTACAAGGATTTTACATCAGTATCAGCCTTTTCATTCACAAACATATTTGTGTTTGGTTTGGTAGGTAACCTTAGAGTGTCCTGTATTTTGCTTCATGCATGGATTTTGTGTGGGTTTAGGCCAGGGATGTCTGTGAAGCATATTGTAACAATTGTTAGTGAAATGCGCTATATAAATACATTTTGATTTGATTTGATTTTTCATTTCTAAGCCGAGACTAAAGAAAATTTCTGGCCTTTGCTGGACAATGAAGTTCTACTCTATTATATTCTATTCCTCTATTCTGTTCAACCACATGTCATGTGGTTGTTTGTGAGATGAGTACTTTATTCAAATTTCTGAATCGGAATATAAGAATGGATGTGGTCTGTGAGTAATTTCAAACCCACAGATTGTCCTTGCTCTGTCGTTCACAAGGACAACCCGCTGGGTGACATCATGTGGCAGCTTAGACTCGAGTGCAGCTTGCTTCTTTTCTGAGTGTAAGAGAAGGTCTGGGCCCTCAAGGCCTTCAGATCCCATGCCAGCCAGGGCGGCCATCTTGAAGACAGAGACCGTCTTGCGTCACGGCGTAGTCTGTGGCAGAAGTAAAAATAGCTCTGCTCTTGGCCGAGAAGAGGGGAGGAGCAACCTGTTACTCAATATACTTTTGTGTGGGGTATTACACAGCCCCAGCGGAGGCTGCCGTATGTATTGGTTTCGATGATTCAATGATTCAAAAACAGCAGTTGGATGATAGAAAATGCAT
The DNA here is from genome assembly GCA_025169545.1 of Anguilla japonica. Taxonomy (NCBI): domain Eukaryota; kingdom Metazoa; phylum Chordata; class Actinopteri; order Anguilliformes; family Anguillidae; genus Anguilla; species Anguilla japonica. Next base: position 58,649,115 of record CM045887.1, on the reverse strand, counting down.
GAAGGTGCCCCCCCAGCCCAAGACCCCCCCCCCCCCCCCCCAAAAAATTTTTTTTTTAAAAAATAAAAACAAGAGCATCTCACACCCCACAGCAGTGAGTAATGGCCAGGCACTTAAATTATACATGGGGGGCTGCTAACTGTTACACTTCAATGTCCCTGTGATTGAGCGCAGTCACTTCATTTCCGTCTTATAAATGTGTGAAGCAGATCACACGGGGGAGTGCCATTTGGCGAACAGACCAGGCCACGAGGCATCGGTGTTCCGCATTTGAAAGTAAACGCAGAACAAGAACGCGAATAGCGGTTGGTTTTGCAGAAATCGGAGCACTGCCACATGCCACACGGTGTGTAAATACCCCGGGTTGTGAAAACAACAGAAACGGGTCGTTAGGTACGTTCAACACTTTAATCTTTCACTTCACTATATAGGCTGCTTACACACCAGGAGGGGCTTAACATGCGAAATTTAAAAACCAGAACCGTAACACTTTCACTGTAAAACCCTCAACACCGGGATTTTAACACCAGGACCGTAACACTTTCACTGTAAAACCCTCAACACCGGAATTTTAACACCAGAACCGTAACACTTTCACTGTAAAACCCTCAACACTGGAATTTTAACACCAGAACCGTAACACTTTCACTGTAAAACCCTCAACACCAGAATTTTAACACCAGCCAATTTGCTGTGTGTGTGGGTTCACACTGAACAGTGAGCGCAGTTATTGGACCTGAAGAGAGATTATAGGTTGAACGATATTTCAGTGACAAATTAACAACCCTTCTTAGCCTCAGGCCAAGGCTCAGCCAAACAGGAATTCCTGGTTGATGTTTACTTCTTAAATTACAGTATTTCGTCCCTCAAACAATGTCATCCTATACAAGAAGACAGCCTCAACCATGCAAGGTATGCTGGAACATGCCAATTTTCTTTATTGACAGGGTAACATGAGACTAACAAAAGACACTGTATGTGGCTAAAAAAAGCAGCACAATTAATACTCAATAAAGTTACATAGGCAAACATCACATATACTTTACAAAGAACCTTTCCTAAGAAGTTACATTACGCCATTCAAATATTGGAGGAATATGATTAAGAAAAACTGGTTTTTGGTAAAACACAGGTAATGCTCAGCTGGAAACAGGCCAAGGACAACTTAGAGAAATTTAAAATGACAGTTAAAACATTCTTGTGAGAAAAGAATTTGAACAGCTAACAAACAGCCCCTCGGGGGGTGAAACCACAGTGCAATCCGTAAAAAAAAATTTTTTTTTTTTTTAAAAAGTGACAGGGAAGAAAGTTGGTGTACTTTACAATGAGATCAGACTGGTAGCCAGTCTCATAAGCAACATTCAAGTATATGTTGTGTTGGGGGCGGGGGGTTGTGCAGCCAGTAGGTTTAAGATTGGCTTTGGAAATGGGGCAGGCACTGTTAGGGACAGAACACATCGGCCCAGAGTTTATTGAATTAATTGTACAAATCATTATATCGTCCTTTTTTTATGAACATTGTAGGTCATCTGATTTGGAAATGTGGAAAACTGATGCAGAAGTAATGATGGATGCATTTGCACCAATGGATACATTTCAAAATGTATAATTGTTACTCGTGATCTCATATAAGGCTGTTTCATAAACGAGCGTTAGGAGGACCGGTACGCATAAATGCTGACTGACATTTACCCTGACACAGGCCTCCCTGGGATTCTGCAGATGAGGAAATTGAGGGGAAAGTGCTAGAATGGTCACCACTGCGTCTCATTTCCCCTTGTGTGAACACGTGGTTTTTTCTTTTTTTCTTTTGTGGGACTTTTTGTTGCTGAAGTGGACGCCCTTATTTATCAAGGTCGCCAAAAGTCCAGGTGTCAAAAAAACAAAAACAAAAAACGAACAGACAAACAAACAAAAAACAGTAAAGGCTCAAACTTTAAAAAGTGTGTGTGTGTGTGTGTGTGTGCTTGTGTTAATTATTCATTTAAAGGCTGACAACAGCGCTGTGTTTTATTGCAGTGTCTGGTTTCGAGTAAAAAGTCTCCTAATTGGGCAATGAAATTAATTTTTCCTATTCTGCTCTCGAATGGACCACTCATACTCATGTGGCTTAAGCCAGATAAAAAAATTTCTGAAATGTTAAATAGAAACCAGAATAAATGTGGCATGTAATACGAAATACTACAAACAATCGAAAAATAGCGACAGAATAGCTACATTTAAAATGGCAGCCTATTATTAAATGCCACAGAGTTTCTTGTCGACTGGACGTTACTCTTGTGATAAACTTGTCCACAGAATAGTGTAAATACAGCATGTAATCTCTATGGAGGTCCAAAACTACCTAAATTAAAAATAATAGATAAATAAGCATACATTCAAAGAAAAATGTAAAAATATATTTATTTACACAGAAATAATTACATACGTAAAAAGTGACAAATTGATTTTTCGCCATTTATTTGTCTATTTCCTTTATCATTAATTTCTGTATTTATTTCCGTATTTATTTATTTCTTGATTAATTTATTTCTGTATATATTTATTCCCGTTGCATTTATATTTATTCATTTATTTTGAATTTGTGAAGTTCATCATTTGTTCGAAAACTTAAGTCCGTCGAATTTCTTAAGATCCGCGGGCGTTGGGAAAGGGGTTTTTAGGGGGTTTCTAAAGTTCAACAGCCAATGAGAGAGCATGTAAACAGATACGACATAGCACGTGGTCGTGGTGTATGTATTGCAGACTGAGAAATTGGTTTTAGCTCATAGGTGTTTCAACCAAACATCAGAGGGAACACTTGGTTAGGTTAGCTGTAGTGACGGATTGTGGTCACAGTTAGGGGATAGTTGAGAAACCAAGATAAAATAATGAATGTAACTACATGGTAGGTAATTTCTTATAAAGCCTATTAACTCGCATTTAATGTAGGCTAAGGTAATTCGATTACCCGATAAACCGGTTTGTTTAAGCCGAGTAAGTAGCATACAGTTGATGGATTTGCTGTAGACTACAACCCTTTGAAATACCCAGTTGTCCCAAACGTCCGTGTGATCAGTTGGTATTGTTGCTTCTTCGTAGACTTTTTCTTCCTTTTTCAACAATTTCGATTCTTCGATTTGGTAGTTTTACAGAAACATAAGCGTTTCGACAAGGTTGGGCTGTGGACTTAAGCTGACTCGATCCTTTACAGTGGGGACTTTCCAGTCACGAAAACTTCGTCAGTTTTGTTTATCGCGCTCCAGTGCTCCGTCGTTGGAGAATGAAGTAGCTTATGCAGCTAAGGTGGTTCTCTCACTTCGTCTGCGAATTTCCGTTACGGTTGTACTGCATTTTGTATCGATGTAGGGATAATGGTGGAGTAGGACAGTTGACACACGCATTTCATCGTGAGGATACACATGCAACATGCACAATGTAATTTAACGTACCGAACTTGACTAATTCCACCGTGATTGTTTGCTGAAGATTATATTGCAGACGTCTACGGCACAGGCGGAAAACGTACGCATTTGCTTATTTGTTAATTTTAATCTCCTGTCCTGCGAATATTTATTTTTTTTGCATCTGCAGACGCCTGCGTCGTGTTGTCAAGCGACCGTGATCATGGCGCAGCCTGGTTCGCTGCTCGACGTCGCGGAGCAGGACGTGCAGAACGTGGTGCTGGCCCAGACGAGCGCTGGCGCGTGCCTCCGCGGTTTCTACGGCCGAACCGGCAGTCGCGTGTCGCTCAAACTTTTGCCCCTGCGTTCTGCTTCGGAGAGGTGAGTAGGCTACGACGGCGCCACAGAGCGCACAGCGCTTTAGCCAGTAGCGTGCAGTACGATCGCTCTCTTGTTTCAGGACACACTGTATTTATAAGTAAATATTAAAGACATTGAACACGTTCTTGAAGTGAACAGGTCAAATCCACCTTGAACTAGAAACTTTTTATTATTTTTGCTGTGGGCCTAAGTGGTACGGGACGTAAATTAATCTCGCGTGTCTACTGTCCAGGGCTATTGCTTATCTATGATTACTTGTCACGTAGCTAAGAATATTTTCTGATGGAGGAAAAGATATGGAATCGTTTTGCCTGCCATTCTCAAAAGCCTTTGGTTGGAGTGAATTACGAGCAATGGCTTGTAATCGGTAACAAAAATGAACCAATTTACAAACCACTTGCTGGTAGCTATGTTGATATTTTTTCCGTTCTTCAGCCTGAGAAAGCAAGGCCAGTCCACCCGTAGGCAGTTTCGTTTTTTTTTTTTTTTTAAAAATGTATCGCTCTTGTTTTGTTTTTTGTTTTTTTCGCAAAAAATGTGCCGTATCTTGCTGCTTCCTTATTATGCTTGTTTAAATATAATGTTTAGGCGGTTTTCTATATACTTTACTATAGGAAAGGTGCAATGTAAAAAAAAAAAAGTATTATTATTAATTATTTGTTTCTGAGCTGCACTGTCTCTTGATTCCATTGCACATTTCCAATGCCACTCCCTTGTTTTCCCCACGGCAATCCAGGGGATTTCTGAATTCTGATGCCTGGATGGGCCAGGTGATGCTCTTGTTCACCTGTTCCTTTTCACCCAAACCCCCCCCCCCCCCCCCCCCCCCCCCCCCCCCTCCCCAACAGAGAGCAGTGGAGTGACCAGTATCTGCAGCACCTAGCCGCAGTCAGACGGGCCTGCTCAGATCGGGTCCTGGTTCCTCTGGGCTGGTACCGGGCCCGCGGCCTGGTCGGGCTGGTGTCCGACTGGATGCCTGGCAGCTCTCTGCACTCTCTGCTGTACGAGGTAGGCCCGCCTGACCTTTTTTTTTTATTTTTATTTTTTTTTTTTAGTGATGGTAGTAGAAAAAAAAAAGATAATAATACTGCGTTTTATTAAAAACGCCGCTTATGTTTTTACAGCAGGTTGGACAAAAACAAAGGTGATCACGTAGTAGAGGCCGAAGACTGGCTTGATACGGTATTAGATACTACCTAGTCTGTAGGTGATCACAGTGCTAATTCAGTCAGGAAAATGGCTAGCATTGTTGGGCCTTTTCTCGTCATTACGTTATGTTATGATCACACAGCAGCAAAACCACAGAAGGACTTGGTCACTTTTCTATCACGGTTTGGTATTCACCTGACTTTTGGACAAAGACAATAGCACCTGGGGGATTGTTAATGTTGAAGTAGCCAGTCAGAGGCCGTGGAAACCTCCTTTTATATAGCTGGCGAATGCTGCGATTGTCTCGTACCTGTTGCCAGGCAACAGTCTGTTCATTCGCGCCAAAATTCTGAAAGGGAATGTTAATCACATGGGCCTCTTTTCCAGGATAGCTGATCCTGGACCAGCCTCCCTTTTGTCCGTGTGCTGATCTCATGCATTATGAACCCAAAGTGAAAACAGACCCCCCGCCCCCCCCATGATCAGCACTCCTATGTTTCGCTATTCCAGCTCCCCCAAAAATTTACAGTACCCCAAAAAAGCTAACCAAGAAAAGGGCTGAGCTCTCTCTGAAACTGGGTGTGAGCAAAAAATACTTTCTTGCTGGACCCAGCTGTAGATTTTAAAGGTTCAGTTTAAGGAACTGGGCATCTCTGAGTGATTCATGTCCCAAAATAAACCGGTTCTACACTTTTGGTTTTTAAAGATGATTATTTTTCAGGATGATTCAGTTCCGCCCACTCGTTTAGTTTCGGGTTGAGGATGTGGTGGCGGTACGCATAGCAGGAAGTGTACTGTCATCGTTACCTTTCAGTGCCGGATTTTCGCTTCACGTTTATGGTACCCTTGTGTATTTGTGGCTTCATTCACACATTGAGAGCAGAGAGGATAACAGGTGGAGAAGTGATCAAGGGCCAGCGAGTGCAACGGCAGATTTAACCACCCCCCCCCCCCCCCCCCCCCCCCCCCTCCATTTTATGCTGCGGTTTGGATATAACGTGCCAGTTTGCCGCCCTTACCAACTGTGCCACACGCCTCACCCTGAGGGTTACACACACATTACAGTTCCTCCCGTTCACCCAGAGTTCAAAAACCGATTCCGGTTTCTGAAACAGAAAACAGCGGTTCAGAGCTCAGTTTTGAGAAACCCATTGGCTTATTTATTTATGTGTCTTCAGACTTTATCCACTTGGCTGTCAGGTGGACACAGGTGTGCATCATCAGGCAATCAAGCCCTCAAATCAGCTGCACCTGCTGGATTGCTACAGGCATGCGTAGACTCCACTTCCAGGCATTGACTCCACCCTGCTCTCCCCAGACACAGCTTTACCCAGAATTCCCTTTGGCTCTTCGCCTGCGGATCCTTCTGGATGTGGCGGAAGGGCTGTCCCACTTGCACGCCGCACCGGTCTCTCACCAGAGCCTGAAGCCCACCAACGTGCTGCTGGACCAGCGGTACCGGGCCAAGGTGAGCCGTGCACCCGGAGCTACAAATCATACGCATTGCGCGTCCGTGATTTTTCAACTGCCGGGCTGACAATAATGGACGAAAAGGAATACCTGCACCCTGGAGGGAAGCTCCTACCGACAAGCGTTCTATTTGAGAACTTTTCTCATGAGCGAAGGGCCCAACCTGGTTTTATTCCGGTCCGTTTGTGTCCCTTGAGTGAACCAGAACCAGTACAAATGACAAGTGGGTTGGCTGAGCTGTAACGACGATGCATAAATGAGTCTCTGGATATTACTTGGACAAGACAGGTCAGGGACTGTAGAACGTTCATTTATTTTCAGCAAAAATTGCTAGAAAAGAAATAAAGGAAGGTGACACGACACGGTCGGGTCCATGAAACGATTATACGGATAGTCAAAACGATAAAAGTAAATAGCTGGTTACGTTGTGGTGTGGGCTGTAATGCACCTGTGCAATGCAGCTGTGTAATGCACCTGTGTAATGCAGCTGTGTAATGCACCTTTGTAATGCAGCTGTGTAATGCACCTGTGTAATGCAGCTGTGTAATGCAGCTGTGTAATGCACCTGTGCTCCTTAGCTGTGTGACTTTGGCCAGAGGACTGGGCAGAGGATGGGGTCCACTCTCCACGAGGGGGGCACGCACTGCTTCAGGGATCTGGTGTACCTGTCACCTGAGGTTCTCCGAGGGGGTGCGTCTTCTACAGAGGCAGATGTGTACAGGTAAGCGGGAGCGCAGTAATAACTCAGGGGAACGTTTTTTTTTTGGGGGGGGGGGGGGGGGGGGGGTGTACATGTGTATACACATGTAATGTGTATGATTTTTCGGGTGGGAATTAACTTGTAACTTGCGTGTGTTTCTCACTGTCCTGTGTAGCTTTGGAATGCTGCTTTGGGAGACCTTGAACAGAAGAGCTCCGTGCGAAAGTAAGACTCTGGAATGTTCTGTGTACCTTGCCGTCATATTTATGTGTGTGCGCGCGGGCGCGTGTGTGTGGGCTGTGCGTGTGTTTGTGAGTGTGTGCGTGCATGTGCCTTTCGCCTAAATGAGATGTAAAATATGTAATGAGATGTAAAAAAATGTAAAATATGTCACGGTGAATCCTAGTGTGTCAAACTGATGGTTGATTGCCATTGAAGGCAGCTACGTGGACGTGTAGCATTCTCCTGTAATAATACTGTGGGTGTCATTGAGTGTAAATAAATCAAGGACAGACTGACAGCCGTGATGATAAACAGGCGACTAATAAAAAAATCCAGGAAGGCAAACTAATAAGGTTACATATGTTAGCGAGAGACGGAATGGTGTCAAAGGGTTAGTTAAAGAGCTATTTGAGCTCCCGGTTCACACCCAGCCTGCGTTGTGAGTCTGTCTTTCGCCGTAGCCTACAGCCTCATTGAAATACTGTGTGCTGGATAAGGACCTGATGCACTGTGCTGTTTGAAAAGATGAATGTAGAACGGTGTACCCACAGTGTTTGGCACAGTGCTATAGCAAAATGCTAGCAAACAAAGGGGCTATAGTTGTAATGGGTTCACTCGGGAGTGGTGTCATGTAGTAGTATTGGTTGAAAACGACAAAAAAAAGAGGAAAGAAAAAAAACAAGTGCAGTGTGAGGAGGGGCCTTTATTCTTTGTCTGGGGTCAGAAAAAAGTGGAAGATGAACTTCTGTCCGTGGGAGGGGTGGGAGGAGGGGGGGGGACGCGTGGGTCGGGGAGCGGACACAGGAAGAGATGACACACGCGTTTCTGATTCCCGCCTGCCCCCCTCCCTCGCAGAAATCCGCCACGTCAGCCAGCTCCTGCTGTACGTGCAGAGGGGGAGTGGCCTGGCGCGGAGGACTGCGGGCTGCCGCCGGAGGTGCCGCACGGGCACGCACTCGCCCAGCTCATCACCCGCTGCTGGAGCACAGATCCCCACAGCCGCCCGACTGCCGTCGGTAAGAAGCCCTGCTTAAACTATTCAAACTGCTGTTAAACTCTAAACGACTTTTTAACTGAAAGCCCTGTTTAAACTATTTAAACTGCTGTTAAACTCTAAACGACTTTTTAACTGAAAGCCCTGTTTAAACTATTTAAACTGCTGTTAAACTCCAAACAACTTTTTAACTTAAAGCCCTGTTTAACTGCTATTTAAACTGCTGTTAAACTCTAAATGCCTTTTTAACTGAAATCCCTGTATAACTGCTATTTAAACTGCTGTTAAACTCTGAACGACTTTTTAAATGAAATCCCTGTTTAACTGTTATTTAAACTGCTGTTAAACTCTGAACGACTTTTTAACTGAAAGCCCTTTTTACTGCTATTTAAACTGCTGTTAAACTCCAAACAACTTTTTAACTCAAAGCCCTGTTTAACTGCTATTTAACTTAAAGCCCTGTTTAACTGCTATTTAACTTAAAGCCCTGTTTAACTGCTATTTAACTTAAAGCCCTGTTTAACTGCTATTTAACTTAAAGCCCTTTTTAACTGCTATTTAACTTAAAGCCCTGTTTAACTGCTGTTTAACTTAAAGCCCTGTTTAACTGCTGTTTAACTGAAAGCCCTGTTTAACTGCTGTTTAACTTAAAGCCCTGTTTAACTGCTATTTAACGTAAAGCCCTTTTTAACTGCTATTTAACTGAAAGCCCTGTTTAACTGCTGTTTAACTGAAAGCCCTGTTTAATGGTTATTTAACTTAAAGCCCTGTTTAACTGCTATTTAACTTAAAGCCCTGTTTAACTCTATTTAACTCAAAGCCCTGTTTAACTGCTATTTAACTTAAAGCCCTGTTTAACTCTATTTAACTCAAAGCCCTGTTTAACTGCTATTTAACTTAAAGCCCTGTTTAACTCTATTTAACTCAAAGCCCTGTTTAACTGCTATTTAACTTAAAGCCCTGTTTAACTGCTGTTTAACTTAAAGCCCTGTTTAACTGCTGTTTAACTTAAAGCCCTGTTTAACTGCTATTTAACTTAAAGCCCTGTTTAACTGCTGTTTAACTTAAAGCCCTGTTTAACTGCTATTTAACTCAAAGCCCTGTTTAGCTGCTATTTACCTTAAAGCCCTGTTTAACTGCTGTTTAACTCAAAGCCCTGTTTAACTGCTATTTAACTGAAAGCCCTGTTTAATTGTTATTTAACTGAAAGCCCTGTTTAGCTGCTATTTAACCGACTGTTTAACTGTTTAACCAAAAGCCCTGCTTACCTAAGCTGTCTGTTCATGAAAAAATTTCTGCCCTCTGGTGGCCTCTGTGTGTAACGACCATTTCCTTCCCCCGGACCCCCAAACTCACGGATACTCAAATCTGGCCCTGAAGGCCGTCAGTACTGCTGGTTTACTTTTCAGTCGCTCAGTCAATTGGTCGATTAATGTCCCTGATTGGTCAGAGATTTCACTCACCTGGTGTCCCAGGTGTAATCAGTCCCTGGTTCGAGGGGAGGAATGAAAGCCAGCAGTGCTGTTGGCACCCAGGGGCAGATTTGAGTACCCCTGCCCTAACCGCTCGGCGACTGGTCAGTGCGCAGCCAAAGAGTTTAAATGTGTGTGTCCCTAAAATCTCACTTCCTGATATGAGATCGGGGATCTCACAGAGGGGGAGAATTTTGGCTAGAACTGATTTTGGTATGGTGTCCTGTTCTGGAGTATCCCCTGTTCTTAATTAGCATTTCAGTGCACTCATGCACTTAGCCTCTCTGGGTTAAGACCGCCTGTTGAATGAATGTAATGCAATATAAGAAGCCTTATAACTGTCAACTTCACTGCTGTATGGGGCGGGTTGTGATCAGTGTTTCTGCATTAGCTACACTCTGTTCTGCATTAGGACGGAGTGTAGCACAGTGGGTAAGGAACTGGGCTTGTAACCGAAAGGTCGCCGGTTCGATTCCCGGGTAGGACACTGCCGTTGTACCCTTGGGCAAGGTACTTAACCGAAGTTGCTTCAGTATATGTCCAGCTGTATAAATGGATGCTATGTAAAAGTTGTGTAAGTCACTCTGGATAAGAGCGTCTGCTAAATGCCTGTAATGTAAAGAAGTAAGTGTGGGGTAATTTTCTGACTTTGAGGATGCTTAGTCATTGCAAATAGTGTGAATGAAATCAGGAAGTTCTTGTAAGAGGTTATATAATGCTTAGTAAGGAAGTAACTTTGACCCCATTCCACTGAAGATCACTACTGGCAGCTTTTGTATTTACTTTGATGTGAAGGACTGATTACATGCTTTGAATTCCCTCCTCACCTCCTTCCTCCCCCCCCCCCCATCCTCCTCCTTCTCCTTCATTCCATCCTCAGACTGCATTCTGGAATTAAAGAAGGCGCTGGCGACCTTTGACCTGGAATCCCCAGCCCAGGCAGCGTCCCAGCTGAAAGAACACAAGGTATCAGAAAACGTCCCGGAAGAGCATCCCATCCTTCTCTGCACATAGGCCTACTCCCCTCCCATCAGCAACACTGAGCTCAAAGCTCTGGGAGTGAGCCTAGTTCACACGCCTCCTGGGCCAGACCACAAATGAGTCTGAAGAGTGGGTGTTAGAATTGTGCAGATGGTTTGGATAGCGCTGGATAGAGTGATACCAGTTAAATAGGCAGACCATGTGTTATCTGTGATTCGCTGATTTGAGCCATTCGTCGCGTTCTGTTGTGCGTAGCAAAGTCTTCCAATTGGTTCAGGCAAGGCAGCGACAGCTCAATGTAGCTCCGGCTGTTATGGGAGTTGATGAAACCTCACTCTCCTGTCATGTGGTTTGGAATTTAACTGACTAGCTAATGTGAGTGTGTGTTGCTTTCTGTCTTGTGTCCAGGAGAGGGCGCTACTGGGCTGTAAGGCTCAACAGGCAGGAGAGATGAAGATGGAAATCAACAATATGGAGGTACGGTGGGAACTACACCCTGCTGCAATATTTCTCTCAGATGAGGCTTGAGATATTAAAACTAGTGGCTTATTCTGAAGTTGAAGCCATTTCTGGATGAAGCCTATGTATAAACGTTACATTAAATTACATTGTAGGCATTTAGCAGATTCTCTTATTCAGAGAGACTTACCCAACTTACTTAAACAATGAAATAATAGTGATACTTTCTGTCATGATTTGCTAGTGATATAACATTTGAACTGCAGTAGCAAAGTATAGGCTATAGGACCACAGTCTGTGGCCAGGGACAGCATTTTTACTGACCAAGGACTGCACAGTAGAGTGATGCCATTTGAGTACTCAAGCTTCCAGCAGGATTTCAGAAAATTTAAAAGACAGCAGAAGGAGAGCAAGCTATGCAGTGAAACAAAACAGCCTTTTTTTACCGAGTGCTGAAAAAACCATGACAAAACTGAGCACGAACTGAAACAAAAAATATATGTTCGGTATGAGCTCTTGTTTGAGCGTATGTAGCAGGTTTGGTTTTTAAATAATTAAATAAAACTTTTTTGGGAAGATTTTTTTGTATTTTATTATTATTTTAAAAAGATATAATTGTACAGAAAGGGGAGGGCAGTACAACTTGCTTGCACTAAAAGAGTACTCTCTCTCTTTTTTCAATATCAAACTGGCAATTTAAAACAGCTGAGCTCATCATTCCTTGGGTGCCAAAGCTCACTGTGTCATTAGCTCGTCATCAGTTTCTTATATTTCATATCAGAGATGAGGGTTGCTGGGTAGAAGCAGGATGAGTTAAATGCTCCTCTCATACGTCCGTCTCATCGACAGCTCTACGGTGGCTGTCAGGATGCAAAAAGCGCGGGAACGAAGACCCTGCCCGTGGACATAGTCCAGGCGACCACGCCTGTCCCACTGACTCTCAGTCCCAAAAGCATCCACCCGAATAACCTCTCCCCACCCACCCAGGGGAAGAGCCCGCCCCTCGTCTCCAGCTGTGCAGGTGAGCCTGATGTCCAGGTCCACATTGATCGGTGCGTAAATGACAAAACAAAGCACGATGACGATAATGTTGATGCTCGATTACATTGTTGATATATTTACTTACACTGGCACAGTGGAACCTTACAGGTATGAATCAGTCAGGAACTGAGAGTTAATTCTGAAGTATTCTTAGCCAAAAGTGAAAATTGATTCATTTTCGCTTTCTGGGCAATATGGCTCAGTGGCCAATGGCTGTTTGCAAACTGGTTTTGTGCTGGGCCTTATGTACCAAGTTTTTAACATGAGTTGGCAGTGCTAAGACATGCCTATTTATCTAATTTGACGCGTGACAGCCATTTTGGGTCAGAAGTGCCACCACTGGGGGGTGGTGGTGGGGGTGAAAATGGAGAGTTCCCTGTTTTTTTGTTTGTGCTAAAGAGCTGCCTTTGCCAAGTGATGCATGTGTCGCCGCCCTAGTGGCCAGACCCGTCCACGGCACTCATCTGCGAGTCTCCCTCTCTCTCTCTCTGTGCCAGAGACGCTGTGCTGCCAGGATGCCAGGTTGCCCCGCCCGAGGAGTGGATCAGAGAGGCGGAGCCAGCGGCAGAGTCCCTCTCCTCCGTCATCTCTGCATTCCCCTGCTTCCGCTGGTACCCTAAACCCCCTAAAACCCACCCCCCCGGGACCCCCAGCCGCCGGCTGCCAGGGTAAGACCCCGCCTCCCTGCTGTGGGTTACCCTGCTTATTGCTGGGGTGCGTCCCGTTACTCTTCACTACCTCCTCACCTCCTTTCCCTCTGCTCCCCCACTACCACTCATCTCCTACCAGGAAGTGTGTGGAGGAAAGGAGGGGAGGAGTCGAGTTTGAAGCCGCTTCGCCATTATGGTTCTGTGCGCTTGGCTCGTCTCCTCGAAAATTGGGTCACTGGGAGGGAGAGAGGGCACAAAGATTTTCCCAGACGCGGAGGAGAGGAGGCGGTGGTGGAGGAAAGGAGGATACATTTTTCGAGTACTGGAACACACCCCCTGCTCTGGCTTCTGTTGCTGTCCTGCATCTGTGAATGACTGGTTATGTCTGGGCTAGTACTAGTGGATCTATACTGCCCTCTAGTGGCTGCGTCATTATTTCTGTGAATCTGGCTATACACCATGGCTTTTCCACCCTGCATTTCCAATATGTGATAATAAGAAAGGCAAACCAGAAAATAACAGTGAAATTGTTCAACAAAGGTGCAAACTGCAGGCAGTAAACTCGGAAACGATGCATTTGCCATGTTCCTCCTGATGCTTCTCCCTTGTGAGACACCTGCTTTTGTAGGCTCTGTTTACCTTAACTGGGTCTAGCAAATATGCACCGAAGGAATTGTTGGGAAGGCAGGGGAAACACTAATGATCAAAGTTGTGTGTGACAAATAAAGCTCAGTCAGATATGAATACAGGCCGTACTGAGTGAATCCGATTACAGTACCGTGCTTCACCAGTGTCCCAACCAAGAGCAAAACGGCTTACAAATGTGTACGCATTCTGTAACTAGGTTACCTCAGCTGTGGCAGTTGTACTTTAAGACTTGAAATGAAAGTACTTTGCTCAATCTGCTCAATCGTGTATCAGAAATGTTTCCAATTAGGCATTTGGGCCCACTTACCTCAAGGCCCACAGCAGTGCAGCAGCCCTATAATGAGAACGTTGACCCTATTATGACATCACTGAGAATTTTTACCCTATTATGACATCACAGACCTTTTAACCCCCCCCCCCCTTCTTCTCCTTCCTGGTTCTTCAGGCGTTCCGATTGGCTGCCCGACAGGGCCGAGCTGCTGCCAGATCCTGCGGGAGATGCGCGAGGTCATCGTGTGGGGCATGACGGAGGGCCGGCTGAACTACCTGCTGGACGTGCTGCGGGCGCGGCAGGCGCTGAGTCGCGAGGCGTACGAGCTGATCACCGCGGCCATGACGCTGCCCGCCCGCACGCGCTCGCTCCTGGACACCTGCCTCTGCCTGGGCGAGGGCACCGCCGCGCTGGTGGCCTCCACCCTGGGCCTGGTCTCCATGGTGACCGCACACCACCACCCCTGCCACCTGTACAACTGAAGAGGGGGCGTGATGTCACACCCCCCCCCCCCCCCCCCCCACCCACCCCAAAACATCCCCAGCATTCTGTTTAGGGACTGGATTGGTTGTTAACAAAGCCCCCCCCCTCCAGTCTCTAGACCAGGGACAGGTTTCTGCACTGACATGGGGGCACCAGTGTACGGCTTGTTCGAAGGGAACTTCACTAACGTCTGCACTGTCCAATCAGGGCTGCTCTGATGGTTGTGGTGGTGAAACGCTTAGTCTTTAGATGATGTAACTTCTGTGATGTCATTATGGGTGGCCTCTGAGCCACTGGCCTCCATTACTCTTTGTATTCTGTTTATTACTGAGGGCTTTTCCATGGATGTCATTATAAATGGCCTTGTAGTTTTCATAAAACATACCATATCCCAGTATTATAATGATATTACCAATGACATTACTGTGTAACTGTAAAAAAAAAGTTCTCAAATGGTTTTCCATGGTTTTCCCAAGGTGCAGTGTTGTATTGTTAACGTTATATTGCTTATCGCACTTGTACTTTTTAAAAAAAAAATCACAGTCCTCTGGGAATTCCACTGCAGCCCAGGGAAAGCATGGCGGTTTGATGTGACAGACACATCGCAGGCAGTTTTCTTCCTGTAAGGCTGATTCATGCATGGGGAGTCATTGGTTGCTGACCAATGCATTGCTCTTTACGGAATCCTGGGAGACCACAGCACTGTGCGCTGTGACATTCCACGGAATCTGTTTCTGGTGTGACATCACGGAATGTTTGTCTGTTCCTGGAAGTGGCCTGAGCCCTTTGGGACAGTGATGAGTTCTAAAGCACTGAGTTCTGTACATGACTGCAGTAGCCATAATTGGTGAGGATGTCTCTTCAAGTCTCTTTTGAGTTGGTATCTTGTATCAAGAACATGAGGAGGGATAATAAAATATAAATAAAAACTTTACATGTATGTGTGGTACAGCATCTGCACTGGGTGAAAGAATACATATATACTTTGTATTTAAAAAAATATTTGGTACAGTGAGGGTTACATTTGAATATTTAATAAACACTATTAAAGTATTATTGTCGTGGTCCCTTTCATTTTTAATATTTGTTCTTATTTTAGGCCATTCTGTGTGCAGTTAAGGGGCTTGGAAGACAATGTCAGACTAACCCAGCCACAATGAGGCGTTTGTAAAAGCAAAGAAAACTGCAAGCAAAATAATAATCTTGTGTCCCCCAAAAATTATCCTTAACTATAACAGTTCCAGCTATTCGAATCTCCTTGGTTCCAAACAATGGAGTGCAGTTAAAACGAAAGCATGCGCACACACGCACCCACACACGCAAGCAAGCACGAACGAACGCGCGCGCGCCCGCGCCGCGCACAGAGAGGTTAACATCGAACTGAAAAGAAATAAAAGAACAGTATCTATGGCATCAAAGCTGACAGAGTCTCTACAGAAGTGGCTACTCCCCAGCGAGAAGTGGTGGGAATAGAAGTGCCGAAAAAAGGCGACGCAACAAAGAAATGCCCTGACCCCAGATCAGTAGAAGACGCTGCACTGTAGTTGTAAAGACACCGGATCCCATATCAGGGCGAATAGGACCAAATGCTAGTGTTTGATTTTGGACAACAGCATATAGCCTATTGCTATTTTACGGGTATGCATGACAAATTATTATTATTATTTTTTGTTTTGTTGGGCTAACGTTTTTATAGAATACATTCCTTACAATTCCCGAGTGTTAGGCTACCGCATAGGCCTAAAGCAAAACCCATTTAAGTTATCGTCACTAAAAAAATGGGTAATATTTTGTCTCGTGTGGCCACAATGTGCATTTCTTAATGTATCGTGTTTCTATCACATTATTTATGATAACACAACATAGCAATGCACAGTATTTTTTTAAAATAAATCACCACCAGTGTTGCAGCAAACATGCACCTTGACCTGTCACGTGATGCACAAAACTAAAGATTTTCGAACTGGGGAACTGAAGAAAAATGAAGTTTTTAGATCTATTCGGGCGGTTAAAGTCTATAGTCATTGGCATGGTGCACGTTAAAGCCCTACCAGGTTTAAACTGTACATATTTATTCAAATATTTTCGATAATAGTAGGCTTTGTTTGTTGATATAACGTTGGATAACTGCTTTTTTTTACCTCGTAGGCACGCCGTTGGGGAGATCAAAGATTTTGGAGATAATCGACAGCGCGCTCCGTGAAGCCGAGATGTACAACGAAGCAGGAATTGTAAGAGAAACGAAATTATTACAATTTCTAATGTTTATTTATGATGTTATTTTATTGTGCTGTCGTGGCTTAACCAATGTGTATGCATTTTTCTAGTGAACAGATTGCTTTTCGCGTGAGGATTCCCTGAACTATCTTCCACAATTTCTGCATGGGTGGGCCTGATTCGAGAGCGAGAGTGCTGTGTCGGTAACAGTGGTCGTAGCTTAATGCATCCAGCTAACACACAGTGTATGTCTCGCAGGATGGGCTGATAATTGAGAACATGCACGACCTTCCCTACACGCTAGCCCCGGGACCAGAGGTGTGCGCCTGCATGACGGCCGTGTGCTCGGCCGTGAGGCAGACCTGCCCGTCTCTCCCCCTCGGCGTTCAGATCCTTACTGCGGCGAACCGCCAGGCTCTGGCAGTAGCTCTGGCCTCAGGTAGGCTCGTCTTCCACCGGTCCGGCGAACACCGGCGTACCTGCGAAGTCCCTTTTGATGTCATGGCGATTTGAACTTTAATGAGCGCGGGTCAACTGCAGTGATGTTCGTTTTGCACATGCCCTTGGCTTCTGCGTGATAGTTTGTGCAGACATCATCTTGCAAACAGCATATTTGCGCTCTTCACATTTAAATTATTACATATTTGCGCACAACATTCATTGTTTTGATTAACACCATGGAAGCCAAGACCGGTATAGGCTATAATGATGTTTTTTTTAAGGCCATTGTGATTTTATGAGAATTATACAAAGGTATGACTGTTGTCAAGAGTCATGGAATTCAGTCAGATGTAAGGGAGTGATCTGACAGTGGGTCATACTTGCGTAAATTTCCATGGGATGGAACAGTAAGAACAGATTAAAGACTAGCAGATGAAGAAACTCCCTCTGCTCTTAATTTCCCAGGGCCTCTGGCTGTTTTCTGGCTTTTGGGCAGTTCCCATAAAATATCTGTTGTCTACACACATGCTACACTCTGGAGTTGTTTGCATTTTTCTTGTTTTGCCAAAAGTTTTCACTTCCATCCACTGTACTGGTATTTTTTTTGATTCACTGTCATGACTGGACATTAAAATTCATTCATCCATCCATCCATCCATCCATCCATCCAGTCTCTGTTCAGTTGCTACATCTCTTAGGCACAAATGAATGAAGCAACAATCACTTCTTTAATTAAGTGCATGTTAAACGCTCTTGCGTGAGTTGAACGTGCCTTGTTCAGGGGTTCCCAGCCCGATGAGGCTCCTCTGTCTGAGTTACTGTTGGGCGAGCGTTTTTGGGCGAGCAGCCAGGCCTCTTTTCTCGTCCCTCTCCTCGGGGGGAAGGCTCGATTTCGTCCGCGCCGAGGGTTTCGTGTTCTCGCACGTCGCCGACGAAGGCCTCCTGAACGCCTGCGCCGCCGAGCTCCTGCGCTACCGGAGGGAAATCGGAGCCGAGCGCGTCCAGATCTTCACCGACATCAAGAAGAAGCACAGGCGAGCTGCGCCGCCGTATCCCACGATGCTCTGGGGCGGTACGAGACGAACGCGGGGGAAAGCGTTAGCTCAGCACTGCAGCGGCAGCGATCTTGGGTATTATACGTTAGTTTAGCAATCGTAACTGTCACCAGCTGTGACTGCGGGATTCTGGGTATTAACGTACAGGGGGTTTTTATGATGGCGAGGTGATGAGGTGTGTAGTGTAATGGGTAAGGACCTGGTCTTGCAACCTGGAGGTAGCAAGTTCAATTCCCAGGGTGGGGCACTGCCGTTGTACCCTTGAGCAAGGTGCTTAACCTGCATTGCTTCAGTATATATCCAGCTGTATAAATGGGTGCAATGTAGCCTAAACGCTGTGTAAGAAGTTGTGTGAGTCGCTCTGGATAAGAGTGTCTGCTAAACACCTGTAATGTAATGTAATGAGGTGGATGGGTTTAAAGCGGCCCGCTCTTTCTGTGACCCCCCCCCCCCCCCCCCCCCCCCCCCCAGTTCCCACGCCCTGACGTCCGACGTGAGCGTGGTGGAGACGGCGAGGGCGGCCGAGTTCTTCCTCTCCGACGGAGTCATCCTCACGGGGACCGCCACGGGCATGGAGGCGGATCCCGGCGAGCTCAGAGGCGAGTTCTCTCTCTCTCTCTCTCTCCGCCTCACGCTGTCAATCAAGCTTCAGGCTCCTCCCCCACAAGTCAGTCAGCAGTGTGTACACGCATCTTGCTCATACAGTGCCCACTATAATGTCTGGGACAAAGACATTTTTTTCTTCTTCTGGATTTGGCTCTGTGCTCCACACAGTTTTTTGATTTGCAATGAAACCTTTCACGTGCAGTTAAGTGCCGACTCTCAGCTTGTATGAAAGGGTGTTTTAACTTTTTGTGCATTTTGGTTTTACCATGTAGGTATCACAGCACTTTTTATACATAGCCCCCAGCCCCATTTCGGGGCACCATAATGTTTGGGACACATGGCTTAACGGCACTGTGAATCTGGGCTACGCTGCCTCCTACAGCTGGTGAGGTTTGTCTACAGTGTGCCTGAAACCACAGGTGTAAGTTTCATTTCGGCTTCAGGGGAGACGTGCTACTGACCCAGCCAGTTTCACTCAGTCAAACGTCAAGTCTCAAGCAAGCACATTCTAGTGATTCATTGTTGTGAAAATATTGCGGTTGACACGCCTTCCTGTTTCTTCCCAAACCTATGTGTCAGAACGGTAAGAAGTCTGCGGGACGTTTATGTTCTGAATCCGGCGGTTTGTTAACACTTTTGTTTTTTAATGTCCTGCGCTCAGAATACTGAACACAGGCGTATTAACAGTTAAAGCTTGTCACTTATCGAGGATAATACATAATTTTTTACTGACCAGGGTGTAACGCAGTACCGTGATCCAGTCTGGTGATATCTTGGCTGTCGGCAGGGGTTTACTGCCAGGGATTTTGGGCCCCTGATCGGCAGGGGTCCCACATCCCTCCAGGCCCAGAAAATTGGAATTTTCTTGAGGGCCCCCAGTCCCCCCCTTGGAATTGTTCTAACCCCCCCCCCCCCCCCCCCCCCCAAGTAAGGCGCCGCTGGCTGTGGTCCACCGAGTCACAGAGGGGTCATGGAGCTTCTCCACCCGAGCTCCCCAGGGGTGGAACGAACTCCCTGTCCCTCTTCGAACCTCTCCCTCACTACCCATCTTCCACCGTGGTCTGAAGACTCATCTCTTCAGACTGTACTTGGACTAACTACTACCACTCTGTATATTTCACTCTAAATCCATATCCCTCCCCCCTTTCATGACACTCGTTACATGTTCCCCCATCCCAGCACTTCTTGTTAATTTGTATTTGTCCTAATACTGTAGCTTGTTCTTCTGCCTAGTTGGCTTTGCAGAGGTTAGGTCAGAATAATGTTCACTGTGTGAACCAAACTGTGTTCTTGGCTAGGAATAGCTGTACAAAATAAGTATTGTATCTTATTGAACCTGTGTTTTGTAGTTGTCCATGACCATGGAATGCACTTTTTGTACTGTGTCGCTTTGGATAAAAGCGTCTGCCAGATATATGTAATGTAATGAGCCACTCGGAAAGAGCTCAAAAAGTTTTTTGAACGCAAAACTACATCTCTTTCATTGAATGGCCCCCTAGATATTTCTCTAGTATTTTGAAGATTGGTCTGAGAAAAAGATGGTGGCACACGCTTGATGCACGTGTCTTTAGTCCCGTTTTAGGGAGTCAGGCCGTACACCAGCACCAGCACAGATCCGTGAATTTGCTCAGAACACTGAGCGGCTGAACACTCCGTCATGTGACATTTGTGTATTGCAGAAGTGGCGCAGTCAGTAAAAATCCCCGTCCTCATTGGCTCAGGAGTAACCCACGGCAATCTGGAGCACTACCTCGATGCAAGCGCGATGATCATTGGCTCCCATTTCAAGACAGGAGGGTACTGGGCGAATCCCGTGGATCCGGAGAGGGTGAAGAGGTTCATGGGAAAGATGCATGAACTGAGGTTCTAAAAGCTTTTCCAAATTTTCCAGAGGTTCTGTCTTTACACAGTACGAAGCATATATTAACTTGCAGCATGCTTGTTAGAATATGATGACATTATTGCTGCAAGTCATTTTAAGTGAAAACGTAAGTGTGGTTTCAGTTAAAATTGTAATTCTAAGAAAGGGTAATGATTGGGTAATTTATGTAACTACTCAACACTTATGTAATATTTACACTGATTCATTACAAAAACAAATCACGTTTACTTGTTTAAGCATGTTTATATTGCACCATTTTTAAAGAGTAAATAAGAGTACGTGTATACTATAATATACACACGAGTGTAGTAAATTAGATTTATTTGAATGACCGCTTTGAAATACCAGTACTTGTGTAACAGTAGAGCTAGTGCTAATAGTGATCTATGTAATAGTGAGGTGGATTTCACTTTTCAGTTTTTCTCATTAAAAAGGACAGAAAATAATTATATGAGATGTGAATTAAAAAGGGAAGGATCCGTGTGAAATCAAAGGCCTACTCTCTTTGTTTTTTTTTTCTTCCTATTATTTCAGTTCATAATTTCAGTTTGCTGAATGATGAATGATATTAGGATGTTTCAGTGTCCGTCAAGGGACACGGAGACAGAACTTCTGGGTGTTAAGAATTCGCACCTGGGCACGTGGACAGTCTGTGCGATCCGTGGCGTCGGGTGCCAAGAACGGTAGTAAGGGCGGATGTACTCCATGTGAGACGTGAGATTTATCATATTATGTATCCGAAGAAGTGCGTCTGTAGAAAATCCTGCACACTTCCTGTTATGGACAGGAGAGAAATGTAAGTTTTATATGTGTATGTATATATATGTTTTTTTATTTATTTGTTTTTTAACACCATAATCAGTACCGCTTTGGAAGCGTAGCTTTTGGACAGAAGGGAAGGGAAATGTTCAGAATGTGCCCGGTGTTTGGCTGACCATCATGGATGGTTCTCCTGTTTAGCATCGCTGTATATTTGGGGTGAAGAGCTCCCCGTTTCCCATGCGCGCCTGTCCCAGACACCAAAATGACGACCCTGTCCAAAAAGGTAGGAGGTAGACTCCTGGTGTTATTTGCCAGTGTGTGTCAGAGCTGTGAAATGCTAGTGTTAGGATGTTGATCTGCAGGACTGATTCATTACATTACATTACATTACAGGCATTTAGCAGACGCTGTTATCCAGAGCAACTTACACAACTTTTTACATAGCATTTTACATTGTATCCATTTATACAGCTGGATATATACTGAAGCAATGCAGGTTAAGTACCTTGCTCAAGGATACAACGGCAGTGTCCTTACCTGGGAATCGAACCTGCGACCTTTCGGTTACAAGCCCAGTTCCTTACCCACTGTGCTACACTCCGTCCTACATTCCAATGCTGAGTTGCTGACGGCTGTGATTGAAGCGGCGGGCCTCTCTAATTGCCGGGATAGTGACTCCTACCTGGCGCTGTGCTTCCTGGGTATTGATGCAGTGTTAATACCCCCTGTGGATAATGTGCCCGAGAGCACAGAGCGGTTCTTCTGCCTTCAGGTCCACTGGGGTGATGAAGTTCTGAAATGACTTGAGCGCTGGGCTGGGGACATTATTGGGAGAAATTAGTCTGCCAGTAGTCACGGGCAGTGTTCTCTCTCTCTCTCAGCTTGATAATCTGGTGTGAATTAATGCGAACAGGTGAATACTAAAGAGATGCTTTTGGCATTTTTTTCTCCCGAGGTATTTAATCATGAAATAATGTACCACACTGCCATCTAGTGGACATGGAGAGTTACTTTTTTTTTTGGACTTATCTTTTATCCGGGCGCCCCAAAATGTACAGCAGCTTCCTGTATTTCGGTGTCCTTTACATCCACAGTATGGTGTCTGTGTAAAGTTGAAAGTTTTCTCTCGCTCTTATTTTTTACCTGTAGCAATTGACTTTAGGCTTAGGGTGTAGGTTAGGAATACTATATTGGAAATATACCATTTGTCAGTCAGTGTTTTTTGTCCTTTTTTTTTGACTCCTCATTGCATGTGTCAGAACATTCCATATATACACTTTATAGTATCTCTGCATTATTTTCCCATTCACCATTTCTCTTATGTCATATACCTCTCACTCCTAACTCATCTCCCCTCCTCCTCTCTGTCTCTTCATCACAGTCTTTCTTTCCTTCTTGCTCCTTTCCCCTTTCTTTCTGACACTACATCACTGTTTTCCTCCTTTTGTGTTCTTTCTCTCCCAGTTTGCTCCCCCCCCCCCTCTTCTCCAGAGTAAAATAAGTGATACGGACCTCTGGCTGACCCTGCAAACTGTGGCATTGTTAATTGTGCGATGGCAGGGGAAAATGTGTTAATTATGAAATTACCCAGGATTATCAATTATTTTTGCACACACACGTGCAGCCTTCACACTTAAAAAAGGAGATGGTTTTTTTAAAAAAATGAAAAAGCAATGTGCTTTCATCATTGGCTAATCAAATTGTTAATCAGAACCGATGTCTGCCCACCTACGCAGCATGTAATCATCTTAATGGGTTGAGGGGGTGGGGTGGGGTTGGGGGGGGGGTTATGATTTTGATTTTCACCACCCCCCTCCCTGGCTTGTTGCTCACTATGCTCCTTGTCCTTGTGGCGATGTGGAGGCCGGTTGCCAAGCCGACAGTCCCAACTGCCAAAGAGCAGCTGTTTGGGAGCTGGCCCCGTACCCACACCTGCCTCTGGTGGATGAAGGTCACCTACACGGCCACTCTGATCCGTGTGTGTGTGTGTGTGTGTGTGGGGTGTGTGTGTGTGTGTGTGGGTGCGCGTGTGTGTGTGTGTACGTGTGTGCTTGTGTGCTTGTGTGCGTGTGGCTGCGTGTGTGTGTGTGTGGGTGTGCGCGTGTGTGTGTGTGTGCGTGTGGCTGTGTGTGTGTGTGTGTGTGTGTGTGTGTGCGTGTGTGTGTGTGTGTGTGTGCGCTCAACACTGCCTCCATTGTCTCCAGTCTATCCCTGCAGTATACTACAGGCCCCACAGTGCACCTGGGAGTAATTTTAAAAAAAAAAAAAACCCTCTGTCAGAGTGCTTTTAAAGTATTTGTGTATTTCTACCAGTGAGATCACCCCTCTCCTGTGTTACTCTGAAAAAAAGGATTCTGTGAAGGTAGGAACATTTTTTCAGGATTTGGCTTTAATCTTAGAGATGGAACGGGAATTTAGATTTTCTCTTAGTGACTGTTGATGAGAAGGACAGGGCTGTGCCTATTTTTTGGAGAGGGTAGTCTTTTCTGGGGCTAGCAGGAACCAGAATACTCTCTGCCTGCACTCACAGTTGTACATGCAAGCACACTCTCACAGATGCACTCACACATTCACACCTCACACACACACAGATGCATGTACATGCATTCTTTGTGATGTCAGTGTAATGCGCCTAGCCCAGAGCATTGCTACAGCAACAGCCAGACCAAATCTGTGAAAGAAAATGCCTCACCCCTTGTAATGGGCTGTGTGTATGATTGGGTGGGGGTGTCTGTGTGTGTGTGTGTGTGTGTGTGTGTGTGTGTATGGAGTGATGGGGTGGAGGGGTGTGTGTGTGTGCATGTGTGTATGGTGGGGTGGAAGGGGGGTGTGTATGTGTGTACGTGAGTGTGTGTGTGTGTGTTTGATGGGGTGGAGGGCTGAGTGTGTGTGTGTGTGTGTGTGTGTGTGTGTGTGTATGATGGGGTCGGGGTCGGGGTGTGTGTCTGTGTCTGTGTTGGGGTGGATGATGGGGTCGGGGTCGTGGGTGTGTGTCTGGGTGTGTGTGTGTATGATGGGGTTGGGGTCGGGGTGTGTGTGTGTCTGTGTTGGGGTGGAGTTCTGTGTGTGTGTGTGTGTGTGTGTATGATGGGGCCGGGGTGTGTGTGTATGTTTGATGGGGTGGAGGGCTGTGTGTGTGTGTGTGTATGATGGGGTTGGGGTGTGTGTGTGTGTGTATGATGGGGTCTGGGTGTGTGTGTGTATGGCAGGGTGGGTGTGTGTGTGCGTGATGGGTTCGGGGTGTGTGTGTGTGTGTATGGCAGGGTGGGGGCGTGGGTGTGTGTGTGTGTGATAGGTGTTGCGGATCCGTAGTTAAAGATTGTAGATTTTGGTCGTGCAGTTCCACAGATGACCAGCAGAGGGAGCACATGTATAAAACATGGCGATTCTGGCAGCGTTCTGGACTTCGGCCCTCCAGCTAAATTGAAAGCCTTCGTTCTCCGTTTTCTCTGGTGAGCAACAACGGTGTAATATATGCACCATTTTGAATCCTTGTAATATCGAGGCTGATTATTTTTTTTAATTGAAAGCAGACTGGATGTTTTTTTTCCCCCCAGTGCTCTAGCACCAGGAAATTACTTCCTTTACTTACTTAGTGAAATTAGACCTCATTGTCCACTATCTTTAAATCAAGTTTGTTTAATTCGCCATTATATTACATGCCTGCTTCCTGCTGCTTCCACTTGGAGCTATCGGGCACCCTGGGGATCCTTTTAAAAAGCAACTGTTTTATTTTCCTGCCACCCAAATTTAATTCCTTCCATTTCAAGCTGAGCACTGCCTGGCCCTGCTGTTAATGTTTCTATTTTTGCTTGCATTGTGTGTGTGTGTGTGTGTGTGTGTGTGTTGCATTTGCCTGTCTAGCCGTTCTTTAAGACATTATGTTGTTAAGACATTTTTTCAGTTCTGATGCATAATGCACTTAACGCACCCTTTACAAACTTAAAACAGAATATACCTTAATACGCATTTTAACGTGTGTCCAACGCTGTGTGTCAAAAGCACTGAAATTCTCCCCCTTTCTTCCAAGACATTTAAATGATCATTGCTGGGTATCACTGCTAAATGTTTGTTTTCTCAATGTGTACATGCATAAATATATGTACATATGTGTATAGGTTGTATTGGTCCACAAAACTACAGGGCTGTGTTAACTGAAATGCCCCCCCCCCCCCATACATCTCTGAGGTATAACAATCAGCCTGAAAGGCAGGCAAACACAGTCATTGTAATATTTTGCATTTCTTAACCCATTAAGTTGTGAGATCACAAATCTGTGTTCAGAATGTTAACTGAACATTCTAATGCTGATGTCACAATCACTACTGCCGATTGAAAGCAGTGGAGTTCTAGAACACTGACTTAGAATTTTGAAAAAAGAAAAAAGAAACATTTCCCTACCTTTCAAAAGGTAAATTTGTTTTGCCCTCTTTGGGGGATAGACAGCCTCGACCCTTCACTTGGGGCAGAGGGTCTTTAACGAGGTGCTGTGGGTCGAAGCACACACCTTTGGGGGGGGTGTACTGTGGAGCACCCAGTTGTGCTCTGTTTCCACGGTAATACGAGGGAGCTGCCGGCCGTTGGTATGGCACTACATTGCAGCCGTGAGCTCTTTCGTAGTGACAGGAGAGTGACACCGCATGAACCTTAAAATGGGTGGAGCTACAATGAGCTGTCAATCAGTGGCTTGTTTGAAAAATTTCAAAAGGCATTTTCCTTTGTTGACTGGTTCAAAACCCATGTTTTGGTTGGTAAAAAAATCTCACTCCCATCTCTCTAGTCTATGGACAGCAATAGCCCCACCTGGTGGCGGGATACTGAAATAACAGCCTTGTGAACGAGCCTCACTCAGGTGCTCAGACTCCCAGTCATGATGAATACGGGGAGGGAAGGGGTGGGGGGGGGGGGAGGACTCTGTGTAAAGTAGCCCTCCCCAGGGCTTGTGTGACTACGCTGCATTTCAAGTCGGGCTTATGGCAGAAGTGTATTAGATGTGCCGGAGAGGTGTTGTTTGTGTGCTCCCCCCCCCCCTTTTATTTTCCAGACGGTGCTACAGTACAGTGAAGTTCCTCTCTGCTCCGCACTCAAGCTGTTCCTAACCCTGTCTGCCCTCCTTAAAAACACATTAGCTGGACTGCTCACTTCTCACAGCTGCTTCTGTGCGACAGGCTCGGATGCTGTGTTATTTGTTGTTGTTGTTGTTGTTGTTGTTGATGATTTATTTTTTATTTTTTTAACTTGTAAGCTTTCTAAGCATATTAGCCTCTTGGTAGCTACTGCAAACATACAGTTTTACCTCGGACACACACAAAAATTGGGGTCAAAATGTTCCACTAAGTAAATCAACTGTAGTGCATAAAATGTCATCAGGAATATCACAGAAAGTAACACGCTGATTTAAAAAAAATAATACAAGGATGACTTACACATTGCACAGTAATAACATTCATTGACTATGCTAGAATTACAGACATACAGACTTATGCCTACATGTCTGCTGATGAGGAGGTGATTGTCTAGGTGTGTGTGTGTGTGTTTGTGGGTTTCCTTCCCGTTTGTAATGTTATAAATACAGCACGTTTAATCTAATCGCGTTCTAAGTGCGTTGCCTGTTTGACCCACAAAATTCATACGTCCCACTCTTTGCACCTAGTCTCCCTGGAGACCTGCCGCATGCTGCTCTCCCAGGTGGAATCAGGTGTTGATTACACCTGGGCTCTGTGTGTCTCCCCTCTCCCTCAGAGAAGGCCGCTAATTTGATCCTCCGGTGGTTGTGTTTGTTGTGTCTGCCGCCCCTTTGATCATCTATTTTTTTGTTTGTTTGTTCTGGGACTCCCACGCGTTTTGGGATGAATGACAGGCGCCTTTTGTCCAGTGTATTAATTTGGTTCTGTGCGTTGGCTGTCAGGACTGTGTTCTAATCCCCCCCCCCCTCCCTCCCCCCTCCCTGAATGTCATGCAGAGGCTTTTTGGGGGATTTTCAGCTTAATTGCTGCAGCCAACGATCTGGCACCTTGGCAGCTGTTACTGCCATCCGGTGTGCTGTCACAGTCTGGGTGCCTGCTCCCTTGTTATTTATTTATTTATTTATTTATTTATTTATTTTGGGGGGGGGGGGTCTTTTTGCAGGTTGTCTCTCAGCCTGTAGGGGGCGATATAGAGAGTGCTCTGATAAGAGGCTGCTGAAGAAGTACCTGAATTCTAGGAGATGAATCAGTCCGTCCCCTCCAACATGGGAACTCTCTCTCTCCCCCCCATCTTTCCCCACTCTCTCTCTCTCTCCACCCTCTCTCTCTCTCCTAACAACTACAACACCTGCCACCATTACCCACAAAAATATCTAAATAAATACAGAAAGCTGTACTTGCACGTACCAACCATGAAAAAACTGGGCTTTCTGCCTCAGCCTGAATGTGCGTTAGGGAAACAGTAAGCAATCTTAATCTTAATCTTCTCAACACTTGCTACTTTCCTAAACCTAACCCAGAATCATAATTTGAACCCTAAACCCTAATTAAAGCCCTTGGATTTCTCTGAAATGATTTTTGACTTTAAACCAATGAGAAACGAAGGAAATATCAACTCAATAACAGAAATACAAGGAATGTCTTTGTATTCATTTATTTTTTAGAAAAAACAAGTTTTTCACGGAAAAAAAATATGCAAATATACATGACTATACTGTTAAATTCCATTAGTAAAAAAAAAAAAAAAAAAATTCAATCCAAAATCAGGGTATCCCTTGTCCTCACCTTTTATCAAGCAGGGTTCCCGCGGATCCTTAAAAAGTCTTCAAATAAGATTTTCAGAGTTTAAGGTCATAAAATGTCTTTAAAAGTTTTATTTTTTTTAAATTAAGGTAGGTCTTACATTTTGAGGTGATGCCTGGTTGCGTGAGAAATATCTCCCCACGGGATTCACTCATTTAAATGTGGTTTGGTCTTCGGCCGCGACTCACTCCAGCTCGTTTTTTCCTTTTTCTGATAATTTTTCGATCGGTTCTCCACGGGCCCCGCCACCTGCTCTCACCAAGGTAACAGGATTAAAGGAGTACACAAAACAGTACAGATGATGCTGCTCGGCTAAAGACAGTTGGCCGGGGGGGTTCAGAGGAGACACAAAGCCCTCTGTAATTTCTGATAGTTGCTAGGATCTGGATAATAATTTTTGTAGTGTGGAGCCGCAATGGCCAGCATGCGACATGAAGGAGAGGATCGGACTTTTAATTTGGTGACCGCTTAGCTGGAGTTTACAGATTTAATGGACTGTTAAAGTGGATGAAAGGTAGATATATATACAGTAACGTGTATGTGTCTTAATGTGGAGGATTAACCATAGCCGACTCTGGGTGCGAGAATGACCAGAACAGCCTTGTTGTTTTACGGAGAGTTGTCAAAATTAATAATTCCAAGTAAATTGGAACCCTAACAATAAACCTAGCTTCAACCGTAACCCTAACCCTAGCTGCAACCCTAAACCTAACTCCAACTCCAACCCTAACCCTAGCTCCAACCCTAACCCTAACCCTAGCTCCAACTCCAACCTTAACCCTAACTAAAACCCTAACCCTAACCCTACCTGCAACGCTAACGCTAACCCTAACCCTAACCCTAGCTCTAACCCTAACCCTAGCTCAAACCCTAGCCCTCACCCTAGCTCCAACTCCAACCTTAACCCTAGCTGCAACCCTAAACCTAACTAAAACCCTAACCCTAACCCTACCTGCAATGCTAACCCTAACCCTAGCTCTAACCCTAACACTCACCCCAGCTCTAACCCTAACCCTAGCTCTAACCCTAACACTAACCCCAGCTCTAACCCTAACCCTAGCTCTAACCCTAACCCTAACTCTAACCCTAGCTTTAACCCTAACAATAACCCTAACCCCAACCCTAACCCTAGCTCCAGCCCCAGCTCTAACCCTAGCTCTAGCTCTAACTCTAACCCTAGCTCCAACCCTAACCCTAACTCTAACCCTAACCCTAGCTGCAACCCTAAATCTAACTCCAACCCTAACCCTAGCTCTAACCCTAACCCTAACCTCAACCCTAACCCTAACCCTAACCCTAACCATAACCCTAACCCAGCCCCAGGTCTAACCCTAGCTCCAGCTCTAACCCTAACCCTAGCTCTAACCCTAACCCTAACCCCAACCCTAACCCTAACCCTAGCTCCAGCCCCAGGTCTAACCCTAGCTCCAGCTCTAACCCTAACCCTAGCTCTAACCCTAACCCTAACCCTAAACCTAACCCTAACCCTAGCTCTAACCCTAACCCTAGCCCTAACCCTAACCTTAGCTCTAACCCTAACCCTAGCTCCAACCCTAGCCCTAACCCTAATCCTAACCCTAGCCCTAACCCTAGCTGCAACCCTAACCCTAACTACAACCCTAATCCTAGCTCCAACCCTAACCCTAGCAGTAACCCTAACCCTAATGCCAGCCCTAACCCTAGCTCAAACCCTAGCCCTAACCCTAGCTCTAACCCTAACCCTAACCCTAACCCTAACCCTAGCTCCAGCCCCAGCTCTAACCTTAGCTCCAGCTCTAACCCTAATCCTAGCTCTAACCCTAAACCTAAACCTAACCCTAACCCTTGCTCTAACCTTAACCCTAGCCCTAACCCTAACCCTAGCTCTAACCCTAACCCTAACCCTAACCCTAGCTCTAACCCTAACCCTAACCCTAGCCCTAACCCTAGCTGCAACCCTAACCCTAACTACAACCCTAATCCTAGCTCCAACCCTAACCCTAGCAGTAACCCTAACCCTAATGCCAGCCCTAACCCTAGCTGCAACCCTAACCCTAACTACAACCCTAATCCTAGCTCCAACCCTAACCCTTGCAGTAACCCTAACCCTAATGCCAGCCCTAACCCTAGCTCAAACCCTAGCCCTAACCCTAACCCTAGGTCTAACTCTAACCCTAACTGTAGCTCCAACCCTAACCCTAACCCTAGCTCCAATTCCAACCTTAACCCTAGCTGCAACCCTAACCCTAACTCCAACCCTAACCCTAGCTCCAAACCTAGCCCTAACCCTAATCATAACCCTAGCTCTAGCCCTAACCCTATCTGCAACCCTAACCCTAACTACAACCCTAATCCTAGCTCCAACCCTAACCCTTGCAGTAACCCTAACCCTAATGCCAGCCCTAACCCTAGCTCAAACCCTAGCCCTAACCCTAAACCCTAGGTCTAACTCTAACCCTAACTGTAGCTCCAACCCTAACCCTAACCCTAGCTCCAATTCCAACCTTAACCCTAGCTGCAACCCTAACCCTAAACTCCAACCCTAACCCTAGCTCCAAACCTAGCCCTAACCCTAATCATAACCCTAGCTCTAGCCCTAACCCTATCTGCAACCCTAACCCTAACTACAACCCTAATCCTAGCTCCAACCCTAACCCTAGCAGTAACCCTAACCCTAACGCCAGCCCTAACCCTAGCTCAAACCCTAGCCCTAACCCTAACCCTAAGTCTAACTCTAACCCTAACCGTAGCTCCAACCCTAACTCTAACCATAACCC
Source organism: Anguilla japonica (assembly GCA_025169545.1). NCBI lineage: Eukaryota > Metazoa > Chordata > Actinopteri > Anguilliformes > Anguillidae > Anguilla > Anguilla japonica. The sequence goes on along the minus strand of CM045887.1, from coordinate 58,618,322 downwards.
TAGCTGCAACCCTAACCCTAGCTCCAACTCCAACCTTAACCCTAACTAAAACCCTAACCCTACCTGCAATGCTAACCCTAACCCTAACCCTAGCTCTAACCCTAACCCCAACCCTAACCCTAGCTCTAGCCCCAGCTCTAACCCTAGCTCCAGCTCTAACCCTAATCCTAGCTCTAACCCTAACCCTAAACCTAACCCTAACCCTTGCTCTAACCCTAACCCTAACCCTAGCCCTAACCCTAGCTCTAACCCTAACCCTAACCCTAGCTCTAACCCTAACCCTAACCCTAACCCTAGCCCTAATCCTAGCTGCAACCCTAACCCTAACTACAACCCTAATCCTAGCTCCAACCCTAACCCTAGCAGTAACCCTAACCCTAATGCCAGCCCTAACCCTAGCTCAAACCCTAGCCCTAACCCTAACCCTAGGTCTAACTCTAACCCTAACTGTAGCTCCAACCCTAACCCTAACCCTAGCTCCAATTCCAACCTTAACCCTAGCTGCAACCCTAACCCTAACTCCAACCCTAACCCTAACCCTAGCTCCAACCCTAACCCTAGCTCTAACCCTAATCCTACCCCTAACCCTAGCTCTAACCCTAACCCTAGCTCCAAACCTAGCCCTAACCCTAATCATAACCCTAGCTCTAGCCCTAACCCTATCTGCAACCCTAACCCTAACTACAACCCTAACCCTAGCTCTAACCCTAACCATAACCCTAACCCCAACCCTAACCCTAGCTCCAACCCTAACCCTAGCTCTAACCATAACCCTAACCCCAACCCTAACCCTAACTCTAACCATAACCCTAGCTGCAACCCTAACCCTAGCTCCAACTCCAACCTTAACCCTAACTAAAACCCTAACCCTACCTGCAATGCTAACCCTAACCCTAACCCTAGCTCTAACCCTAACCGTAGCTCTAACCCTAACACTAACCCCAGCTCTAACCCTAACCCTAGCTCTAACCCTAACCCTAACTCTAACCCTAACCCTAGCTCTAATCCTAACCCTAACCCTAGCTCTAACCCTAACCATACCCTAACCCTAACCCTAATTCTAGCTCCAACCCTAACCCTAGCAGTAACCCTAACCCTAGCTCAAACCCTAGCTAGCTAACCCTAAACCCAACCCTAAAACCTAACCCTAACCCTAACCCCTAACCCTGCTAACCCTAACCCTAACCCTAGCTCTAACCCTAACCGTAGCTCTAACCCTAACCCTAACCCTAGCTCTAACCCTAACCCTAACCTAAGCTCTAACCCTAACCCTAGCTCTAACCCTAACCATAACCCTAACCCCAACTCTAACCCTAGCTCCAACCCTAACCCTAACTCTAACCCTAACCCTAGCTGCAACCCTAAATCTAACTCCAACCCTAACCCTAGCTCTAACCCTAACCCTAACCCTAACCCCAACCCTAACCCTAACCCAACCCTAGCTCTAACCCTAACCCTAGCCTAACCCTAACCTAACCCTAACCCTAGCCCTAGCTCTAACCCCTAACCCTAGCCCTAACCCTAACCCTAGCTCTAACCCTAACCCTAACCTAACCTAACCCTAACCCTAGCCCTAACCCTAACCTAACCCTAACCCTAGCTGCAACCCTAACCCTAACCTACCCCTAACCCTAGCTCCAACCCTAACCCTAGCAGTAACCCTAACCCTAACGCCAGCTCTAAACCTAGCTCAAACCCTAGCCCTAACCCTAACCTTAGGTCTAACTCTAACCCTAACCGTAGCTCCAACCCTAACCCTAGCTCCAATTCCAACCTTAACCCTAGCTGCAACCCTAAACCTAACTCCAACCCTAACCCTAACCCTAGCTCCAACCCTAACCCTAGCTCTAACCCTAACCATAACCCTAACCCCAACCCTAACCCTAGCTCCAACCCTAACCCTAACTCTAACCCTAACCCCAACCCTAACCCTAGCTCTAACCCTAACTCTAACCATAACCCTAACCCTAGCTGCAACCCTAACCCTAACCCTAGCTGCAACCCTAAATCTAACTCCAACCCTAACCCTAGCTCCAACCCTAACCCTAGCTCCAGCCCCAGCTCTAACCCTAGCTCCAGCTCTAACCCTAGCTCTAACCCTAACCCTAGCTCTAACCCTAACCCTAGCCCTAACCCCAACTCTAACCCTAGCTCCAACCCTAACCCTAACTCTAACCTTAACCCTAGCTGCAACCCTAAATCTAGCTCCAACCCTAACCCTAGCTCCAACCCTAACCCTAACTCTAACCCCAACCCTAACCCTAGCTCCAGCCCCAGCTCTAACCCTAGCTCCAGCTCTAACCCTAACCCTAGCTCTAACCCTAACCCTAACCCTAACTCTAACCCTAACCCTAACCCTAGCTCTAACCCTAACCCTAACCCTAACTCTAGCTCTAACCCTAACCCTAACTCCAACCCTAACCCTAGCTCAAACCCTAACCCTAACTCTAACCCTAACTACAACCCTAATCCTAACTCCAACCCTAACCCTAGCAGTAACCCTAACCCTAACTCCAACCCTAACCCTAGCTCAAACCCTAGCCCTAACCCTAACCTAAACCTAACTCTAACCCTAACCCTAACTAGCTCCAACCCTAACCCTAACCCTACTCCAACTTCCAACCTAACCCTAGCTGCAACCCTAAACCTAAGTCCAACCCTAACCCTAACCCTAGCTCCAACCCTAACCCTAGCTCTAACCCTAAACATAACCCTAACCCCAACCCTAGCTCCAACCCTAACCATAACCCTAACCCCAACCCTAACCCTAGCTCCAACCCTAACCCTAACCCTAGCTCCAACCCTAACCTAACCATAATCCTAGCTCCAACCCTAACCCTAGCTCCAGCCCCAGCTCTAACCCTAACCCTAGCTCTAGCTCTAACCCTAACCCTAGCTGCAACCCTAACCCTAACTACAACCCTAATCCTAACTCCAACCCTAACCCTAGCAGTAACCCTAACCCTAACTCCAACCCTAACCCTAGCTCAAACCCTAGCTCTAACCCTAAACCCTAACCCTAACTCTAACCCTAATCGTAGCTCCAACCCTAACCCTAACCCTAGCTCCAACTCCAACCTTAACCCTAACTAAAACCCTAACCCTAACCCTACCTGCAACGCTAACCCTAACCCTAACCCTAACCCTAGCTCTAACCCTAACCGTAGCTCTAACACTAACACTAACCCCAGCTCTAACCCTAACTCTAACCCTAACCCTAACTCTAACCCTAACCCTAGCTCTAACCCTAACCCTAGCTCTAACCCTAACACTAACCCCAGCTCTAACCCTAACCCTAGCTCTAACCCTAACCCTAACTCTAACCCTAACCCTAGCTCTAATCCTAACCCTAACCCTAGCTCTAACCCTAACCATAACCCTAACCCCAACCCTAACCCTAGCTGCAACCCTAAACCTAACTCCAATCCCAACCCTAACCCTAGCTCTAACCCTAACCATAACCCTAACCCCAACTCTAACCCTAGCTCCAACCCTAACCCTAACTCTAACCCTAACCCTAGCTGCAACCCTAAATCTAGCTCCAACCCTAACCCTAGCTCTAACCCTAACCCTAACCCCAACCCTAACCCTAGCTCCAGCCCCAGCTCTAACCCTAGCTCCAGCTCTAACCCTAGCTCTAACCCTAACCCTAACCCTAGCTCTAACCCTAACCCTAGCCCTAACCCTAGCTCTAACCCTAACCCTAACCCTAACTCTAGCTCTAACCCTAACCCTAACCCTAATCCTAACCCTAGCCCTAACCCTAGCTGCAACCATAACCCTAGCTCTAACCCTAACCATAACCCTAACCCCAACCCTAACCCTAGCTCTAACCTTAACTCTAACCATAACCCTAACCCTAGCTCCAACTTCAACCTTAACCCTAACTAAAACCCTAACCCTGACCCTAGCAGTAACCCTATCCCTAGCTCAAACCCTAGCCCTAACCCTAGCTCCAACTCCAACCTTAACCCTAGCTGCAACCCTAAACCTAACTAAAACCCTAACCCTAACCCTACCTGCAATGCTAACCCTAACCCTAACCCTAGCTCTAACCCTAACACTAACCCCAGCTCTAACCCTAACCCTAACTCTAATCCTAACCCTAACCCTAGCTCTAACCCTAACCATAACCCTAACCCTAACCCTAATTCTAGCTCCAACCCTAACCCTAGCAGTAACCCTAACCCTAGCTCAAACCCTAGCCCTAACCCTAGCTCCAACTCCAACCTTAACCCTAGCTGCAACCCTAAACCTAACTAAAACCCTAACCCTAGCTAACCCTAACCTGCAATAACCCTAACCCTAACCCCTAACTCTAGCCCTAACCCTAACCAACCCTAACCCTAAACCCTAACCCTAGCTCTAACCCTAACCCTAACCCCAGCTCTAACCCTAACCCTAGCTCCAACCCCCTAACCCTAGCCCTAAACCCTAAACCTAACCCTAACCCTAACCCTAGCTCAACCCTAACCTAACCCTAGCTCTAACCCTAATCCCCAGCTAAACCCTACCTAGCTAACCCAATTCATAACCCTAACCTAGCTCCAACCCTAACCCTAAACCCTAACCCTAGCTTTAACCCTAACCCTAACCCTAGCTCCCTAACCCTAGCCTAACCCTAACCCTAGCTCCAGCTCTAACCCTAACCCTAGCTCTAACCCTAACCCTAAACCTAACCCTAACCCTAGCTCTAACCCTAACCCTAACCCTAACCCTAGCTCTAACCCTAACCCTAGCCCTAACCCTAATCCTAACCCTAGCTGCAACCCTAACCCTAACTACAACCCTAATCCTAGCTCCAACCCTAACCCTAGCAGTAACCCTAACCCTAACGCCAGCCCTAACCCTAGCTCAAACCCTAGCCCTAACCCTAACCCTAGGTCTAACTCTAACCCTAACCGTAGCTCCAACCCTAACCCTAACCCTAGCTCCAATTCCAACCTTAACCATAGCTGCAACCCTAAACCTAACTAAAACCCTAACCCTAACCCTACCTGAAATGCTAACCCTAACCCTAACCCTAGCTCTAACCCTAACCCCAGCTCTAACCCTAACCCTAGCTCTAACCCTAACACTAACCCCAGCTCTAACCCTAACCCTAGCTCTAACCCTAATCCTAACTCTAACCCTAACCCTAGCTTTAACCCTAACCCTAAACCTAACCCTAACCCTAGCTCTAATACTAGCTCCAGCTCTAACCCTAACCCTAGCTCTAACCCTAACCCTAAACCTAACCCTAACCCTAGCTCTAACCCTAACCCTAGCCCTAACCCTAGCCCTAACCCTAACCCTAGCAGTAAACCCTAACCCTAAAACCCTAGCCCTAACCCTAGCTCAACCCTAACCCTAGCAACCCTAACCTAACCCCAGCTCCAACCCTAACCCTAGCTCTAACCCTAACACTAACCCAGCCCTCTAACCCTAACCCTAGCTCTAACCCTAACCCCAACCCTAACCCTAGCTGCAACCCTAAACCTAACCCCAACCCAACCCTAAACCCTAGCTGAACCCTAACCACCTAACCCTAACCCCAACTCTAACCCTAGCCCAACCCAAACCCAAACCTAACCCTAACCCTAGCTGCAACCCTAGCTCCAACCCTAACCCTAATCCTAGCTCTAACCCTAACCCTAACCCTAGCTCCAACCCTAACCCTAACTCTAACCCTTACCCTAACCTTAGCTCCAACCCTAACTCTAACTCCAACCGTAGCCCTAACCCTAACCCTAACTCTAGCTTCAACACTATCCCTAAGACTAACCCTAGCTTCAACCCTGACCTTAGCTCTAACTCCAACCTTTCTTCATGCTGCTGAACACAACCATAAACTTGCTTCAATCCTCAGACTGACCATTTCCCTAAACCTAGCTCTAACCCTAACCCTAGTTTGAGCCCCAAACCCTAATTGAACCCATAGGTATCATTGAAAACTTCAGAAAAGCCATTTAAAATGGAATGGAAAAATGTCATGAATGCTACAACACAAATACAAAATAATATGTTCGAGGTAATTTAAAAATTAAAAGTTTTCCCTGAAAAAATATAGCATTTATTATACATTTATTTATGGTCAGCTGCTGAACACAACCGTGAACTTGCCTCAAACCTCAGACCTTTTTCACAACCCTAATTTGAGCCCTGAAACCTAGTTGAAACCAAGACGAGCAACCGGATACGGAAACGACCACGTCTCTTTTTCTTTAGATTATTATGTGATTTTTTTGCAATTCATGGTTCCCCAAAGCGTATTTGTCTTACCATTCCATACCATCTACCATTATTAGTTTTTCCCCTACTGCATATTTTACCAAGTCTCTCTCCCTTCTTTGGGTTAGAATAGAAAATCGCTTAATGTGACTTAGTTGTTTTACTTCATGTGGAAAGATTTATATTCTTCTATATTAATATTAGGGTTAGTGCTTTTTGCATTTGAACGAGCCTAGTTTATTTGGCTTGGCCTCCACGTTGTGTTGATTTCACTTTTTTGGGAGGTATTTAGTTTCAGATGAAATAGATTTCTGTTATTGATTACATTTAGAGTGCCTCTCGTTCATCTTAATATAATAATGACATATTTGCTTTTTGGCGGTGACACGTGTGGATGTAAGAGGTAGGATTGTGGTTATTGCTGGGGTCAGGGTTAGGGTTTATTTTTTTTTTTAGCAAAGGGCTGACATCAGGCTCCGCATACGGAAACTTCTAATGGGCAAAGCTGGCGCTATATGGTCCTGAATTCACATGAAAAATTTGCTGAAAAATCACTGCTGCATGACAGAGGTGTTATAGTGACCCATCCCATGCATCGGCGTGAGTCCAAGACCAGGAAATGTTGACATTTCACACCAACACAATGACCGTAGAATTCAGAAAAGAGATTTTCCATTTATGTCCTAGGCTAGCGTTAGCTGTTAAATTTAATATTTAGTGTTAGGGTTTTTGTTCTGCGTTTTGAAGTTAACCCTTAGCTAATTATGTCCGAAATGTGAAATGTGATGCCATTATCTTGCGTGGCCTCAAGGGTACCAAGATGTAGTATTGTCTACTGGTTAAACTGAACAAAATGTGTTGATGATCAATGTTTCACTGCCCAAACATATATATGCGTGTGTGTGTCTATATATATATATATATATATATATATGTATATGTATATGTATATGTATATGTATGTGTGTGTGTTTACTGTACTTGTAACCGAGCTAATTTGAATAAATATGCGACTGCAGCCTGAGGCTAGCTCATTAGCGGTGCGTGCAGGACGGGCCTGACGGTGCTTAATGAATTCCCCCTTTCCCAGCAGCCCTCCTGCGCTCCGCACGCGCGATTCAATTAGCCGCGGCAGCCGCCGCCCGCGCGAACACATTAGACGAGGCGCTGATCAGGCAGAAAGGTGAGCTCACGCTCGCTAATTAAGATGGTGATGGATGACCCCTTAAACAAAGCGGGTACGCCCTGTTCTTTATTTGGGCTGCGAATGAATTAAAAAAAAAATATAAATAAATAAATAAATAAATAAAATAAAATCCTGCTCCTTGAGGACCCCAGGCCTTCGTGTGGAGGAGCGGGGGGCTGGCATGGCGGGTTTAATTACATTTGAAACGGCGGAGCTGATTTTGAACGCCGTCAGTCGGAAGCGAGGCCTAATTTAAGTGCGTTCTCACGATGGCGTCACTGCCGACGAAGTGTGAATTTCTGATGTCGTCCAGGATTACAATGTTTTCTTTTTTTTTTTTTTTTTTTTTTTGGTCCAGGCGGTTGTAGAAGAACTTAAAGAGCTGCGCTGAGCAAAATTTGTAAATGTGAGAAAAGCCCCCCGTAATCTGTGCGTTCAGAAGAAAGAAAGAAAAAGAAAAAAAAAAAACAGATTCTCTCCTCCTGGCATTCACGTAACGAGTGGCAGAGACGAATGGCGCCGCAGTGACTCGCGTCTCCTTTAATTGAAGGGATATGTAAATGTGTTCGGCCATTCACAGTGCCACAAACTCACAGCGTCTCAAGAATTGTTTTATCTTTTTTTGAAGTGCTTGGTAAATTGTAGGACTGTGTACTGTCAGCAACCACTGGTGAGATAGTTATTAAATATATATATATATTTTTTTTAAAGTTGCCATGTTGGTAATTCCTGCTGCTCGGGGTTGTTTAATTGATGGCCGTTTATTCCCACGTGCCAGCGAGTAGCTCTCTCTCTCTCTCTCTCTCTCTCTCTCTCTCTCTCTCTCTCTCTCTCTCTCTCTCTCTCTCTCTCCTGCAGTCTGGGTCTTCTGTAGCTCTCTCTCTCTCTCTCTCTCTGCAGTCTGGGTCTTCTGTAGTCCTTTCATGTTATTTTCCCTCAACATCACATGTAAATGTAGAGGTGGCAAAGAAAGAAGGTTCCTCTCCCTTCTCCGAATTTCCAGTCCGTGGAATATGGAGCAGGTATACACCTGGGTGTGTGTGTGTGTGAGAGAGAGAGAGAGTGAGAGAGAAAGTGAAAGAGGTTTCATGGTTATCTTCATACTAACCTAAGACCTCCTTACGCTGCCTGAGTATTCGAATAAACGTTTAAAAAAAAAAAAAAAAAGGCAGCTATACATTTATTAAAAACTCAAACAGAGAAATGCTTCAAAGTTCCCCACACTAATATCTGATTCTAACTGGAGTGTGTGGTTCGCACGTGTGCTTATTAGTGCCCCCCTTGCTTTGCATGTTCACACACATGGCCCGGGGGAGGGGGGGGCGGGACCGGGGTGGGGGGATAGCGGACAAGCCGTGCGATAGCGGTGTCAGTTACGCTGGAATTACCCTTAAACACAGCGCTCGGGGGGGTGGGGGGGGTGGGTTGGGGGGGGAGATCCAGGGCATTAATAACAATTATTGACGTTCTTTAGTTTGCTCAGACACCTTAAGTGTTGGGTATTGACTGCGGCGGCGGAGAGAATGTTGCGTATTGATTTCGGTCGGGGCGGAAGGGGACGGGACGGGGTGGGGGGGGGGGGTGGAGGGGGGGGGGGGAGCGTCTCTTCCTGTAAGGCCAGGATTAATCCTCCGGGCCGACGCAGGGACGCCGCAGCTCGATACCATCGACCCGAAAACGCTCGCCCGTCCCCTCCCCCGGGGGCCGTCACCGGCCCCAAACTCCCCGTTCCCCCCCCCCCCCCCCATCAAACGGCCAGGCGCTGGGACGGTACACTGAGGTAATTGTGGGAAGGCTCTAACCAGGGGGTTACAGATCTGTACCCCTCCCCACCCCACCCTGTCTCTCCCAGTGATGAAATGGAGGAGCAGGGCCCAGAGGTACAGCTGAGCGACTGTTTATGAGGAGAAACTGGGCTTAACTTCAGGGGGAGAGAGAGATTGCATTTTGTACTTGTCTGCTGCTCGTTTGCTGTCTGCTATTTGACTGTTACTTGCGTTTTGTCTGTCTTTATTTTCTGTTGTTGTTCTGTTTGTCCTTATTTGACTTTATATCACTTTTATTTAATCCCTTTTTTAAACCCCACCCCCATCCCCCTCCTCATGCTTCCTCAAGAGCTCTTTTGATTTTTGCCAGACTATCACTGTAAGATTCCAATTTTAATTCACCTGGTTGGTAAAAATTAAGGTAAAATACAATAAAAACATTTTTTTAAAACCATCAAAGTGTCCAATTACACTGGATCAAATCACCAGATCTAGTTTAGTGGCTTATTACAGTTTGTCCTCTGAACAGAACTCTGATACATGACCAAGTTTCTCCAATTATTAGATAAAATAATAAAGAAGGTACCTTACAGTATTCTTCAACTGAAATATTTGGCAAATCAGTATACACTCCTGAAAAAAACTCCTATATTTAGCAATGCTCATTTTATAAATGTAAGTCTTTTTTTGTGTCCATCTTTGTCTGTTGCTGTTTTGGTTAAAAAGAGAAACTAAAGCTAATAAAAAATAAAAAAAGAGTGAAAGATTGATTCACTTGTGAATACTGCCAACGTTTTTGAAAATCTGTTTTGGGTCACTATCAATTTAGTCACATTAATCAAAGCCAGCACATGCTCCACAGGCAAGCCTCAGACTTCCCAGCTCATCAGCCCAGAAGCTCCCCAAAATGGCGCAATTTCCAAAAAATAATTTCCTCTCCACCTCACTGAATATGCGCATGTTTTCAGTATGAATGAGGCAAACGGAACGCACGCTCAGAAGAAATCAAAATGTAGTTCTTTATTGACAATGGCATACGCAAAGGCACACAACCTACAGTACACTTAAAAAAAAAAAAAAAAAAAAAAAAAAGACGACATAATTACATTCGCATTGAAAAATCACATTTCTAAAATTAACCCTGTTTTAAAAAAGGTGTGGAAACAGTGCAGTGCTAATTACATTGATTGTCTGAGTTCTTGTGATTTTCAGTCATTAAAAAACAGCTTTATCGTGTAGCTAAAGGAGGGTCCCCCCCTCCCAAATATTTAAAAAAATGCTGGAAATGTATATAAACCTGCTATATTCATAAACATAGTTAGCCTCTCAATGTCAGAGAATGCACCTAAAGCAGCTCAGGCTTAAACACATTCATGAGATAAGATCGTTCAACAGTGTTTTTGATCATGTAAAAAAGATGTATTTTACATATAAATTTACATCGTGAATATTGGCACGCAGAAGCATTAATATTTTGAAATGTTCCTGTGTAATGAGAAAAGGTGGGGGGTTGTTGGGGGGGAGGGGCACATGAAGAGAAAGTCTGAGTAGACAACAGCACATTGAAATTTGCACATCCTGCAGTGACACATCACTGCTTTTTAAAAATACAATCTTCAGATGGCAAAAAAAATAAATTAAAAAAATTACAATAATCCATAAACATAATTGTTGGCCACCGGCAGCAGTTGGGTGCCCTTGTAACAGCTTTCTCTTTGAGAATCCTTGAGGGATGCATCCCACAATGCAGTGCA
>CM045887.1:58597406-58602406 GCA_025169545.1 Anguilla japonica | reverse complement strand
TTCACCTTTTAAAAATTTTGTTGATACATCTATGGTTTGATAAACTGTGAATGCTGCTCTCACACACAGATCCAGTTGTGTCAAAAAAAAAAAAAATCAAAGACCAAACAAAAAAGGTAAAAAGTAAAGCAAGGTGGGGGGAAAAAAACTAACTATAAACTAAATCTGTAAAAACAAGGGACATTAAATGTTAGATGCCAATGTACACACCCAAACACCACAGTGCTTCTCTCAGTGAAAACTCCCTGTCGACCCCTTTAAAACCAAAATATGACAGGAGGGACATACTGACAGACAGAACTGATTTTCAATCAACACCCCTCAAGGATTTATTTCCTATCAATACAAGATTCTATTGTGTAAACTTTATCGTAATTTTGGGTGTCAAAAGAACCATCACAAAACACACAAATTGGAACCTGCCACACTTTTGACAGTGTGAGATAACCAAATGGATTACCCGGATCAGTATTCAAATGTTTGTTGGGAGAACGGTGAATAGGAGAAGAAAAAAAAATCTGATTCATAGGAATTAATTTTCCCGGCTGAAAGTAGGAGCGGAGTGAAATCTGCATGAGCCAGAAATGAGTGGAATATCTCAGCGCACGCTACTTGGGGGTGTTGATGGAAATTTGCAGGATTAGATTATTGGGATATTTGATGTGAGGGGCCAGAGGATACCGAAACTCAGACTGGTGTAAAAGCACGTCCATTATGCACTGTGGGGAAGCCAAGAGGGTGAGACATGGGAAAGTGTAATACTGGGGTACAGCAAGGGGTACAGGAGGGGTGCAGCAGGGGTACAGGAGGGGTACAGCAAGGGGTACAGGAGACTTTGGCACATGTATGAAGCTGCATGCAAAATTTCCCAAATGGCAGGCAGGACAGTCCATACTTTCAATGATTTGAAAACTGCAAATAGACCAAATCTTGACATTTTTTAGACCAGAAAATGGATTAATTATACCTTTGAATACTAAAGCTAGGCTAGTTTCATATGCAATAAAACTCTCGCTGCCAGCGCACCATCTAATGCAAGAAGCCATTTTGAAACAAACTTTGCTTTCCACCACTCAAACGCAACAAAAAGAAGCTTTAAAAACTGGCTGCGCAGCTCACAGCAGCAAAGTCCTTGTCCATGGGCAAAGCCCAAGAGAGGGGTTATGGAACATCCATAAAGCTGTTTGGGATTCTCGGGCGCGATGAAATTCAGCCAGGGCGCTTTCTGGTCTCTCTTTCTCTTTTTTTTGACAAAAATATTTTAGCCATTTTACAAGACGTTTGGCCAGTTGCCATGTAGTGAGATCATCTTTGCTGCCAAACCTGTCAAGCACTCACAAAATAAACTTCTTAGCAGAAAACTTTTCTTCGTAAAAAGCCCATGAAAAGTAAAACACTGAAATAAATAGCTTTCTTGCTCCTCCCTATGCTTAAAAGACACATTCTGCCCAACACTCACTTCAGGAAAAACGGTCATTTTGTACCTTGAATGATCTTTCTTGTTTGCAGATCAGATGATCAGAGTTGAGCATCATAAACAGAGCTTAACACTACAAACCTTTTACAATCTATACGGCCTGTTTTATATCTGCCAATTGTGCAAAAACTCCATGATCAAATCCACTCCATTTTACGAAAGTGCTACTGTGATATTTTTAATGATGTTGCAATCGCCATGAAAACAAACAGGCCTATCCACAGAACATTTGATCGTTCTGATGTCTTTTACGATTTTTCATGAAGTCTGTATTAGTGGAGACAACAGACTGTGCTCCACTCTGACACTTTAGAATAGGTGGATTTTTATTAACCGTTTAATATCCACATAACAGCAGTTCTGTTAGGCAATACTTAATTGATGTTAGGTTAGAATGCAAATTCTGTCATCACCAGAGGCCACAAGCATTTTCTCCAGGCTTTTACAAGATTTTTCCTTTTTTTTTTTTTGTTCTTCCTGAAAGTGAGGAGTTCTTATTTTGCACACTACAAGAGGATCTGGTATTGGTCTTTTTCGAAGGGAAAAATGCTGATGTAGCATTATGGTGATTTGCAGTCTAACCAATTAGCAGCGAACTGCCCATCAGAGAACTTCCACTACAGCCAAACCAGCCAGGTCAGACCTCCAGAGTTCATGCTTAGAAATTATAGTATTTTTATTAAAAAAGGAATTTTTATCTATATTCCAGTTTATAGATTGGGAAAAAGTAAAGCAGGCCCACAAGGCCAGTAGTACTGATGAGTTTATTTTATACCTGATAGTCAATTTGATCTATAATCCCACTGATTGGCCTGAGACTGAACTCACCGGGTGTCCCAGGCCAGGTTTAAATCAGGTCCATAATTAGAGGGGAGGCAGTACTGCCGGCCCCTAGGACCATAATTTGAGTAACCATGGTAAACAGCCCTGTAGCTGAATACACTTTCAGTTTTAAAAATAGTCCGCGCAGGGTGATTAGAGAATGATGTACGCTGTCGGGCGAGGCGCTGGGGTCAGTACTCACGCAGGGGCGGGCCTCTGGCTGGACGTCCGGTTTAGGAAGCTGTGCTGGTCACCCGGACCCACGCTGAGGGCCTGAAACAGGGGCACAGGCGTCAGCACTGGGCACGCGTCTGCTCCTCGTCCCGAACCCTACTGCGCACTCACGGATACCGAGCGAACCCAGTGGCTCCCGCAGTGGCAACGTTTCACCACTAGGGGCGCAAAAGCAATGGTAGCCAATATTAACAGTGCAGATTTCCGTCATAATTACCAGTTGGCTTGGGGAGCAACAGTAACTAAACAGTTCACTTGATACTGTTCATTTTACCTTCAAAACAGAAGGAAAGTAGCATGGAAAGTGTCTTAGCAGTAACCCACAGAAGAGATCAGGTGACCTGTACGCCCTGAAAGGGAAACCTCCTCTCCACCTTAGCTAATGTGTGGTGAGCGTTCTGGCGCAAAATGGCTGCCGTGCATCACCCAGGTGGGTGGCTACACACTGGTGGTGGGTGAGGTGAGTTCCCACTCATCACCGTAAAGCACTTTCAGCGTTCGGAAAAGTGCTATATAAATGCAATGGTTAGTTTGTTCGTTCATTCACACCAGTAGGGTCCTCCACCCCGAGGTGTTTATGTGTCTAAAGTGGCTCCTCCCCCACCGAGGCCTCGCTCCTATGGGGGGGGGGGGCGAAGGTGGCGGCGCTCTCTCTTACCCTGAGTCTCTCTGCGTCGATCCTGCTGTCGTCCAGCTCGGCCTTCAGCTTCCTGTTCTCCCTGTGGAGCGCCCCCACGCTCTCCTGCAGGTGCCTGCAGCACAGAGACACGCCCCCGTCAGCACCGAGCGCCCCACCTCGCCAAAATCGCCCTGCTCTCGCATTTTGGAAATCACGCACTTCACCATCAAAATTTAATTTCGAATTTCTTCCTGCACGGCCATTGGTAAGAGCATTGGGGATGCGTTAAGGAAGATTCGAAGCTCTTATTTTCCTTTTTCATCGACTGCCATTGTGTAGTTTCTTTGTACATTTTCATCTTGGTAATAAACCTTTGTGTTAACAGTTCTGGAACCCGTGTGGTCTTTTCTTCATGGTTGTAGTGCCGTGATCCCAGAGTCAGTAACCAGTTTCATGACCTGATTCTCTAAACAGCTCTGTAAACCATTACCAGGTCTGACCTATACCAGCAACTTCTTCACAGTTCACAGTTGTAGCTTACGACTATCAAAAATGTTAGCCGAAATAAGTGACCGGGCAAATGAAATAAGAGAAGTTTGTTATTTAATCAGTCAGGTCAAGTACTGAAACAGAAATTAGCATGAAATGCCAAAACATGAACCCCTGAACCCCTTGCCAGCGAGAGGCCCCCCCCTTTTGACCCCGCGTGGTGGACCAACCCGCGGGAGCAACGTCTGAACGCCAGGCGCCGAGACGTTAGCGCTAGCGTTAGCATTAGCACGCGACGCTCACACTCACTCCTTCTCCGCGGTGAGGTGAACGATCTTCTTGCTCTGGTCTTTGATGGTGCTCCCCAGCTTCTCATTGGCCTGTCTGCAAGGGCGGTAATAAACAGCGTTAATAAAAAAATAAAAAAAAGGAGCGTAAACCAAGGCAACGACGGCGGCGGTACAGAGAGCGAGCGCTACGGTTTCGTTAGCGCCGCTCGTTAAACATTTGGCGGACAGGAAGTTGTAGCGGCCATGTTTAATAACAGCCATAAAGCCCTCAGCCGACGCCATTACAGCACTGTTAAAAAACAGACATTACAGCATACAGCCTGACGTTACGACACAGTTAATAACAATCAGTTAAGGCATACAGGGGAGGAGCATTAGGGTTCCCGTTAACAACGGCCGTAAAGAACAGAGCTCATATCGCCGTGGCGATGACGGCTAGGCGACACCCACTTCTGCTCCTTGACCCACTGGTTGACGTTGGACACGACGAGCTCGCTCTCCCTCTGCAGGCGGGAGCTGTCGGTGCGCGCGGTGCCCAGAGACTGCCGCAGCACCTCCACCTGAGGGGGGAGAGAGGGGGGGAGAGGGAGGAAAAATAAAGGAGAGCAGAAGAGGAGAGAGAGAGAGAGGAAGATCACTACGATGGATAATGCACACACGTGGAGTGGTGGTGGTGGTGGGCAGTGTGTTACCTCACTGGCTGCTGTTCTGTATTTCTGCTTCATCACATCCAGCTGTGAGTTCAGGGCTTCCACCTGTAATACACGCAAACACACGCACACACACACACACACACACAGTTAACATGAGTCATAAACACATGTCTACGTGTCACATGACACGCTCGACCACAGCCTCAAAAGACAAAAAAAAAAAAAAAATCAAAAAAACTGAGACATTATAACCTCCACACCCAACACTCAGACATTAGGACCCACATACACTCGCACGCACGCACACTACGTACGCACACACACACACACACACACACACACACACACACACACACACACACACGCGCACGCACGCACGCACGCACACACACACACGCGCGCACACACACTCGCGC
>CM045887.1:58559906-58592406 GCA_025169545.1 Anguilla japonica | reverse complement strand
CAGCTGCGCAGCTCGGTCCTCCAGCGCAGCTCTCTCCTCCGCCTGCTGCGCCCCCCGCTGCTGCGCCCGCGACAGCTCACTGCGCAGACCGGCCAGCTGCCGACTGCGCTCTGCCAGCTGGGAGCACACACAGAAACATACGCATACGTACACACTCATAGATACACACACAGAAACATACGCATACAGAGATACACAGATATACATACACACATGTACACATACATACAGATACAAACAGATACAGAGATACACATACACACACATACAGAGATACACACACACAGACACTCACGCAGATACAGACATAGACACAGAGATACACACACACACACAGAAATACATACACACATATACAGTACACAAACACACGCACACACACATATACAGTACACATACATACACACACACACATATACACACACATACAGATACATACACACACACACACACACACACACACATGAAGCGGTGTAGAACAGGACTGAAACAGGATGGCAGTGATAAAAGCACTGATGGTGAATAATAAACCCTGCTGTATACCGGTGTATGTAAATGCACATCCGAGCCTGCAGGGGGCAGTGTGCTGCTCACCAGCTCCATGCTCTCTCTGTGGGAGCCCTGTGCGGAGGCCAGCTCCAGCCTGAGCTCCCTGAGCAGCTGCTCCGCGGCGGCCCTGTCTGCGGCCTCCTGCCTGCCGCCGTCCCGCGCCTGGGCCAGCTCCACCTGCAGCTGGGATACGCAGTCCTCCAGCGCGCTCAGCTGGGGGGAGAGACGCCACACACACATACACATACACATATACACACACACGCACATGCATACACACACACACACACACACACACACACGCACATATATACACACACACACGTGCACATATACACACACACACACATACACGCACATACACACACACACACACACACACATACACGCACATACACACACACACACACACACACACACACATACATATACACGCACAAGCATGCACACATGCACACACACACACACACGTGCACATATACACGCACAAGCATGCACACATATACACACACACACACACACACACACACACACACATATACACACACACGCAGACGTGCAGGCACAGAGAAATGCACACACACGCATCATATACCCAAACACACAGGGACACGAAACAAGCAACCAAATACTCGTGCGCACACACAGACACACACACCATGTACATAAACACACGTACATACAGACGCAGACACACACACACACACACACACAATATACCCAAAAACAAAGGCACACACAATATACAACCAAACACAAACATACACACAGGCGTGTGTTAAAACAGAACAGCGGGATCGGGAGGGAAAAGTCTTCTCTCATCCGCACTGTCCACACCCCCCCAGTGCTGCACGCGGTGACCTCTGACCTCTTTGCTGCATCGGTGGGCGTGGCCCTGGCTGGCCTCCTGCTCCTTCCTGCACTGCTGCAGCTGTGACTGACAGGCCGCCTGCTCCGCCTGCAGCCTGTGGGTGGCGCTCTGGAGCTCAGACACACGCTCCTGCAGGCCGTGCACCTGCCTCTCTCTCTCCTTCAGCTGCGGGAGACGGACAGCTGTCAGTCAAACACGCCCCTCCCACCTCCAGCCGAGCGGATCTGAGGGCGGGCCGGGGGGGTGGGGGGGTCGGGGGGGGGTTGGGGTAGTGGGGGGGTCGGGGTGGGGCGGGGATTAAGTCAGACGAGCACACAGATGTGTGATGAAAATTTTCATATGCATGGCCAGATATTAAGATGGGATTAGAGAGATTAATTTCACACAGTAATTGGCAGGGGAAACTTTTTGATCAGATTTATTAAAACTTTTCAGAGATTACAAATGTGCCAGGAATTAATTTTCTCTACGACTTAGCAACTGGTGGACTGAGGCACTTTACGCTGGAACAGGTTAAAAAAAAAAAGAAAAAATTGTGATTGTGCGCATTTCATACCATATAAGAAAATATTTTTCTAAAAATATAGTTTGTCTCAGGAAAAAAATACCTAATGGCATTCTTTGGGGTTATAAAAAGATAATTACTTTGGAGGCTGATGCACAAATAATTTATATTGAAATATTCAGCATGAGTGTGTGGTGCTTTTTGGGGGAGGGGGTGGATCAGGGCTGTGGCGGGCCCAGTTGTTAATAAAGAAGTGTCTTTCCTCTCCACAGGAGAAGGGGCTTTCTGCAGGCCTCAGTAACCCCCCCCCCCCCCCCCACTGACCCCCCCCCCCCCCCCCCACTGACCGCTGACATCTGTATTAGCAGCGTGTGCGTATGTCTCAATGCCCTTCCTCACTACCACTGTGGGTAAAACACACTGATAATGTGTCCTCTAAGACCTGTGGTAGAGACAGGGTTATAGTACTGGGCATGGCAGGGGGGTGTATGCGTGTGTGTGTGTGTGTGTGTGTGCGCGTGTGTGTGTGTGTGTGTGTGTGTGTGTGTGTGTGTGTGTGTGTGTGTGTGTGTGTGTGTGTGTGTGAGTGTGTGTGTGTGTCTGCGTGCGTGCGTGTGTGTGTGTGTGTGTGTGTGTGTGTGTGTGAGCGAGTATGTGTGTGTGCATGTGTGTGTGTGTGAGTGTGAGAGAGAGTGTGTGTGTGTGTGTGAGTGTGTGTGTGTATAAGCTAACTCACCAGGCTAGCTGTAGAGTTGAGCTTAGCCTCCAGGCTGCTCTCTCTCTCTCTGCTGCTCTGGGCTCGACTCTGCAGGTCCTGCTGTCTGCTCTGCTCCTGAGATAGCTCCGCCCTCAACGCCCGGCCCGACTCCGCCTGCTCCTGCAGCTGCACACACACACACACACACACACACACATATAGGTAAACACACATACACACACACACGTATGTACGCACATGCGCACGTATGGGTCACAGCCACGCCTACCTGCAGCTGCAGTCTCTTCACCAGCTCCCTGCTGCTGGCCAGCTCCGCCTCCAGCTGCTGCGCCCCCTGCTGGTGGAGGAGGCTGTCCTGCTGCGCGCTCAGCTGGGCCTGCCTGCTCCCGCCAACCTCCCCTTTCAGCCTCTCCACCAGGGCCCTGAGACACAGACACTATCGCGCTCAGTAAACCGCCATCTCTACTGTCAGAGCACTGTGACACAGACGCCATCGCGCTCAGTAAACCGCCGTCTCCCTACCGCCATCTCTACTGTCAGAGCACTGTGACACAGACGCCATCGCGCTCAGTAAACCGCCATCTCCCTACCGCCATCTCTATTGTCAGAGCACTGTGACACAGACGCCATCGCGCTCAGTAAACCGCCATCTCCCTACCGCCATCTCTACTGTCAGAGCACTGTGACACAGACGCCATCGCGCTCAGTAAACCGCCATCTCCCTACCGCCATCTCTACTGTCAGAGCACTGTGACACAGACGCCATCGCGCTCAGTAAACCGCCATCTCTACTGTCAGAGCACTGTGACACAGACGCCATCGCGCTCAGTAAACTGCCATTTATTTAAAAAAAACTATTCGTAAGCTAGCCGGAGCGATATACTAAAGGGGAGCTCACAGGTAACGCATTAAAACGGAGAGCGGAATGATCCGGAAAGCGTCTGAGCGGCGAGCAGCGAGCGGCCTTTCTGCCCGCTCAGCCCCTGCTCTGACGGAGCCCGGGAGAGCAGCCGTTAATCAGCGGTTAAGGGAGCGACGGAGCTAAAGGAGGGGAAACGCGGTGTTTGGGAGCCGCTGTGTCACGCCCAGCCCCAGCGGGGGTATTGGGAAACTAGCAGGCCTTAGCCTGTTCTCATTGACGTGTAGGCACCACGGTAACAGCTAATCGATGGCTCGCGAAAATCTCCCCCGCGCCCCCCCTCTCTGCCGGCCAATCAATATCCCCGGCAATTAGAACCCCCCCCCCCCCCCCCCCCCCCCCCTGCGCCCCTGCAGGGACCCAGGGCCCCACCCCCCCCCCCCGGCCCACAAACACCCAATTTAGCCCTTAATTACCAAATCCCTCCTAATGCGTATTGGCAGGCTGCGGGCCTACGCTGTGCCAGGGGGAGGGAGGGAGGCTCGCTGAACAAGAGACCTTTGGCGAGGTGCTGGTTCCCCTCCCCACGCCCCTCCACTCACGGACATTACCCCTGCCCCAAGGCATCCCATGCTGCGGGAGGCCCTGACCTGGAATGATCTGGAACATCGAGCAGCAGCAACATCGAGCATCGAGCACACGGGCGAGATGGGTGGAGGAATGTTGCTGTGAAACTCCTCCCACAGCACACCAGATAGCTAAGACTATTCGGCTATTAAAATCTGCACTAGCCAACTGAAAACTCACCTAATTTAATTTATCTGTTTCATTTATCATAAGCTCTTATTTACTTTGTCATTGTCTTCTAAAAAAATTTTTTTTTCCTTTTTTTGTTGTTTGACTTGTTAATATCTACACGCTGGGCTGTACCTGTAGTCCTAGATCTATGGGTCAGGCTGTACCTGTAGTCCTGACTCTATAGGTCAGGCTGTACCTGTAGTCCTAGCTCTATGGGTCAGGCTGTACCTGTAGTCCTGACTCTATAGGTCAGGCTGTACCTGTAGTCCTGACTCTATGGGTCAGGCTGTACCTGTAGTCCTGACTCTATAGGTCAGGCTGTACCTGTAGTCCTGGATCTGAACATTGGGCTGTACCTGTGGTCCTGGCTCTATAGGTCAGGCTGTACCTGTAGTCCTGACTCTATAGGTCAGGTTGTACCTGTAGTCCTGACTCTACACGCTGGGCTGTACCTGTAGTCCTGACCCTATGAGTCAGGCTGTACCTGTAGTCCTGACTCTATAGGTCAGGTTGTACCTGTAGTCCTGACCCTATGAGTCAGGCTGTACCTGTAGTCCTGACTCTATAGGTCAGGCTGTACCTGTAGTCCTGGCTCTATGGGTCAGGCTGTACCTGTAGTCCTGACTCTATGAGTCAGGCTGTACCTGTAGTCCTGACTCTATGGGTCAGGCTGTACCTGTAGTCCTGACTCTATGAGTCAGGCTGTACCTGTAGTCCTAGCTCTATGGGTCAGGCTGTACCTGTAGTCTGGGATCTATAGGTCAGGCTGTACCTGTAGTCCTCACTCTGTGGGTCAGGCTGTACCTGTAGTCCTCACTCTATGGGTCAGGCTGTACCTGTAGTCCTGGATCTGCTGCTCCGCCTGGGCCAGCTGCTCCTTCAGTCTGCGCAGCTCGGCCTGCAGCCTCCTCTGGGCCTGCTCCGCCCGCACCACCTCCGCCACCCTCTCGCCCAGCTGCTCCTGCGCCCGCTGCTGCCCACCCTCCACCAGCGCCATCTTCTCCTCCTGCCGGGCCAGCTCCTGCACTGCGTACGCACAGACAGGGATGTGGGCACCGGCACCAGCGTCGGGTAATATTTAATTTATTCCTTTATTTCACACGACATTGCACATTAATAACATTTTCTGTAAACGCGCCAGAGTTAGCCGGGAGGGCTAATTTCATCTGCAGCCCCTGGGCTGCATGTTTTGGTTGTGGGAGGAAACTGGAGTACCCGGAGGAAACCCACGCGAACACGGGAAGAACACGCAAACTCCACGCAGCGAGGCAACAGTGCTGACCACTGCGCCACCGTGATGTTGGATAAACCCAGGCCACAGGTCAACATGAATGCAGGCAAGAGTACGACAGTACTGGACAGAATGCTGGAGGGCCACACACAACTTTGCAGTAGACACACGCACACACATATATACATGCACATATTAGCCTAAACATTTTAGGTTGTCTGTATTCTGTGTACAGTATTCAAACCCTGAGTTTCTACAGTATTTCTACTGCTAAATTAAGTGACCTTCAGTGTCTTAATTTAGGTACAGGTATGAGTGACCTTCAGATGTCTTCAAAAATATAATCATACATATATATATAAATGAGTCTACTAATGTTCTTGTGCTTATAAAACCAATTTTCCAATGCAGATGCTGCATTGAAAAAAGCTCAAAGTCTGGATTCTTGCTGTATGATCCATATGCATAGCTAAGGAGAAAGGACAGTTCTGTAAAAATGCATGAGCCAACATAAAATCAGCCGACTGTAAAATGAAAATCAAATCAAATCAAAACCGAAGACCAACAAAACTGAAAATGAAGCTCTTTTCAAGGTTTCCTGGACTCGTGGGAAGCAGGTGAGCTAGCCCTGTGCTAGCGAGTCTGTGGGTGAGGATATCGATCTCATCTCATCCACAGTGTACTGTATGCGTGGATATGAATATGAGCGAGAGCTGCTTGCCTTGTCCTTTAATGATCTTTGTGTGTGTGTGTGTGTGCGTGTGAGCGTGCGGATGTGTGTGCATGTCCTGAGTAGCTGTGTGCGTGTGTGTGTGTGTGTGGGCACGTGGGCGTTCATTTGACCTTGTCTTGGGTTGATATGTCTGTGTGAGTGCGTGTGAGTGTGTGCGTGTGTGTTTGAGTGATTGTATTAATTTGGACTTGTCCTTGTTTGGTCCTTGCCTGTGTATGTGTGTGTGTGTGTGTTTGTGTGTATGTGGGGGTGTGCATGCCCAAGTTTGTGTTAATTTAAACTCGTCCTTGGTTGATCCTTGTGTGCGTAGCTTGAGCTGTGTGTGTGTGTGTTTGTGTGTGTGCATGCAGAGGTGTGTGTGTGTGTCCGCGTGTGTGTGTGTGTGTGTGTGTGTGTGTATCCGGATGTGTGTGTTTGTGTGTGTGCATACAGAGGTGTGTGTGTGTGTGCGTGTGTGTCCGCGTGTGTGAGTGGGTGTATGCGTGTGTGTGTGTGTGCGTGATGTCCTGAGTGTCTGTGTGTGTTTGTGAGTGTGTGTGTGTGTGCATGTGTGTGTGCAGTGTGTGCTGTAGAGAGTGGCAGAGCCCGGGGTGCTGAATTGATGAGCTCTCTCACAGCGATCTGCTGCAGCTCCACACAGACAGGTGAGCGGCACGCCCAGCTTATTAAAGCCGCCCTCAGGCACGCTCTGTTACCCCCGCTACGCTACCCCACTACGCTACCCTACCCCGCTACCCTGCTCTGCTACCCCGCTACGCTACCCCACGCTGCTACGCTACCCTAGCCCCGCTACCCAGCCCCGCTACGCTACCCAGCCCCGCTACCCTGCTATGCTACCCTGCTACGCTACCCAGCCCCACTACCCCGCTATGCTACCCTGCTACGCTACCCAGCCCCATTACCCCGCTACGCTACGCCGCTACGCTACCCTACCCTGCTACCCCGCTACGCTACGCCGCTACGCTACCCTACCCCGCTACCCTGCTCTGCTACCCCGCTACGCCACGCCGCTACGCTACCCTACCCTGCTACGCTACCCTGCTACGCTACCCAGCCCCACTACCCCGCTATGCTACCCTGCTACGCTACCCAGCCCCATTACCCCGGTATGCTACCCCGCTACCCTACCTACCCTACCCCCTACCCTGCTACGCCGCTACCCCCTACCCTTACCCCCCGTCCCCTACCCTACCCCGCTACGCTACGCTGCTACGCTACCCTGCCCCGCTACCCCGCTCCCCTACCCCGCTATGGTACCCGTCTACGCTACCCTGCTCTACCCCGCTACTACCCCATACCCCGCTACCCTGCTACCCCGCTACGCTACCCCGCTATGGTACCCGGCTTCGATACCCCGCCCCCGCTACCTACCCTACCTCGCTCCGATACCCCGCCCCGCTACACGGGCCCTGCCGCCCTTCCCGCGGCGAGCTAGCCGGTTCCTGCTCTGGCCCGCTCACGGCCCTTTCTCTAACCGCCTTCTCCGCTTCCCCGCCGTGATTTAGGGAGACCATGACGCGCCACAAATCAGCTCGGGGGACAGCCATATTGAGCGGCCACCTCGCCCTGCCCTCTCCCTTCGTCCACATGAAGACAATTACCCGCCCGCGTTAGCGCCACATTAATCTCCCCAGCGCCCGAACAGCCCGCCCCGTCCCACACACACACACCCGCCACCCCGATCACACAGGCGAGGGTCACAGCACCGCCCCGCTCACACAGGCGAGGGTCACAGCACCGCCCCGATCACACAGGCGAGGGTCACAGCACCGCCCCGATCACACAGGCGAGGGTAACAGCACCGCCCCGTTCACACAGGCGAGGGTCACAGCACCGCCCCGATCACACAGGCGAGGGTCACAGCACCGCCCCGATCACACAGGCGAGGGTCACAGCACCGCCCCGATCACACAGGCGAGGGTAACAGCACTGCCCCGTTCACACAGGCGAGGGTCACAGCACCGCCCCGTCCTGTGCCGAACTCCAGCGCCATCGACGCCCACCAGCCTCAGCTCTTACCTGCGTCCCTGCAGCGCGTCTGAGCCTCCTTAAGCTCCTCCCTCAGCTGCAGAAGCTCCGCCCTGTGGGCGGAGCACTCGCTCTCCCTCTGCTGGCTCTCCCTCCGGGCGCGGTGGGCGTCGGCCTCCAGCGCGCGGTGGGCGGCGGCCTGCCTCTCCGCCTCGGCGGCCCTGGCCCGGATGGCGCCGCGCGCCTCCACCAGGTCCGCCTCCGACTTCCTCAGCAGGGCGTCCCTCTTCTGCACCGCCTGCAACGCGGAGAGTGCTCTCTGAGCCGCGCCATGGAAACGCCATGGAAACGCCATGCGCACCAACAGCCTATCGCGTGTAGTGGTTCAGGAGGTGACTCTGCCCTGTGTGTACCTGCTCTTTCTGGGCACACTGACGGAGCGCCACTCGCAGGTCCTCCTCCAGCCGGGCGGCCTGCTGCTCCACCAGCTCCACCTCCGCCTGCCTCCTCTGCACCTCCCCCAGCAGCTCCCCCTTCAGCTCGCTCAGCACCTCCTGCAGCCTCAAGGCCTCTGCAACACACAGGTACAGGCTTTACACAAGGACACACATATACACATACACAAACACACACACACATACACACATACACACTCACAAACACAGGCATGCATGCACACACACCAGACACACCACACACACTTTCACACAACCAGACATGAACATACATACACGCACAGCTGTACAGGTATGAGTACAGGTATCCCCAGGTGTACTCTGTACAGGTATGAGAGCACAGGTGTGCCCAGGTGTACTCTGTACAGGTATGAGAGTACAAGTGTGCTCAAGTGTACTCTGTACAGGTATGAGAGTTCAGGTGTGTCCAGGTGTACTCTGTACAGGTATGAGAGTACAGGTGTGTCCAGGTGTACTCTGTACAGCTATGAGAGTACAGGTGTGTCCAGGTGTACTCCGTACAGCTATGAGAGTACAGGTGTGCTCAGGTGTACTCTGTACAGGTATCCCCAGGTGTACTCCACCCAGGTGTACTCTGTACAGGTATGAGAGTACAGGTGTGTCCAGGTGTACTCTGTACAGGTATGAGAGTACAGGTGTTTCCAGGTGTACTCTGTACAGGTATGAGAGCACAGGTGTGTCCAGGTGTACTCTGTACAGGTATGAGAGCACAGGTGTGTCCAGGTGTACTCTGTACAGGTATCCCCAGGTGTACTCCGCCCAGGTGTACTCTGTACAGGTGTGAGAGTACAGGTGTGTCCAGGTGTACTCTGTACAGGTATGAGAGTACAGGTGTGCTCAGGTGTACTCTGTACAGGTATGAGAGTACAGGTGTGCCCAGGTGTACTCTGTACAGGTATGAGAGTAAAGGTGTCTCCAGGTGTATTCTGTACAGGTATGAGAGTACAGGTGTGTCCAGGTGTACTCTGTACAGGTATGAGAGTACAGGTGTGCTCAGGTGTACTCTGTACAGGTATGAGAGTACAGGTGTGCCCAGGTGTACTCTGTACAGGTATGAGAGTACAGGTGTTTCCAGGTGTACTCTGCCCAGGTGTACTCTGTACAGGTATGAGTACAGGTATCCCCAGGTGTACTCCGTACAGGTATGAGTACAGGTGCAGCCTCACCTGTCTTGCTGCTGTCTCTCTGCTCGCTGACTCGGCACACCTCGTCTCTGAGCTGCTGCTGTGTGGCCTGACTCTCGCTCAGCGCCTGGCTGCCCTGGGCACACTGCTCCATGGCACGGGACAGCGTCTGGGGACAGATAAGCCCTGCTCACACACCGGTCCCACATCCAGCACAGCGCCCCCCACAGGAGGGAGGACCGCACTCCCATTACCTGCCAATACGGCCTCACCCAATAAGAACATGAGAATACATAATGATGAAAACAGGCCATTCAGCCCAACAAGGCTCCTTATTTACCTACAGACTAAAGAGCATCCAGGACTGAGTCAAGCCTGAACACCCTGAGGGTCACTGCCTCCACTGCATGACCTGGCAAACCTAGCCCATATAATGACACCTCTCTCGGGCCGAGTTCCTTAAATATCACAGCTGACAGCCACTTCTGGGCCGGACACAGGATGACTGATTTGATGGCAGAACCTGTTTGCTGGGACCTTTCTCAAGGGCTTGGGGCCTTGGCAACAATGGAGTCTGTGGGTGGGGCCTACCTGCTGGAGTTCCTGGATGCGGGAAAGCTGGGAGTTGTAGTCCGAGTCTGCATGCATGTGAGTCGCTCGGTAGGCTGAGAAATCTGCCTGGACCGTCACAACCATCTCCTCCTGCTCTTCTACCTGGGAGACGCAACACACACGAGAACATACATAAATGCGCACAGACATGCACGCATGCATACCTGCACACACACACACACACATGCATGCGTGCACACACACACACCCAGGCTAGCTAATGAAAGCATCACCAATTTGGCCACAGACACACCCATTTGCACACAGATTTTGGAGGTGTGTTCTGGACGCAGGAGTGGGCGGGGCCTGTGTTTGGGCTGTGGACTTGCACACTGGTCCTTACACCAGTGAAGTACAGACACACAGACAGCATCAACACCCCCCCACCCTGCGTGTGTGTGTGTGTGTGTTTCTGTGTGTTTTTTCACACGTAGACAGACTAACCTGCCTGCACATATCTGCACAGTTCTCCCTCAGGGTGCTGATGACCTGCTCACACTCCTGCCCTGTGTGTGTGTGTGTGTGTGTGCGTGAGTATGTGTGTGTGCGTGTACCTGTCTGCGCAGATCTGCGCAGTTCTCCCTCAGGGTGCTGATGACCTGCTCACACTCCTGCCCTGTGTGTGTGTGTGTGTGTGTGTGTGCATGAGTACGTGTGTGTGCGTGTGCGTGTACCTGTCTGCGCAGATCTGCGCAGTTCTCCCTCAGGGTGCCGATGACCTGCTCACACTCCTGCCCGTGTGTGTGTGTGTGCGTGTGTGTGTGTGTGTGTGTGTGTACCTGTCTGCGCAGATCTGCGCAGTTCTCCCTCAGGGTGCCGATGACCTGCTCACACTCCTTCCCTGTGTGTGTGTGCTTGTGTGTATGTGTGTACTGACCTGTCTGCGCAGATCTGCGCAGTTCTCCCTCAGGGTGCCGATGACCTGCTCACACTCCTGGCCGTGGCTGCGGGAGTCCTGCAGCTCCTGCTGTGTGCTGCGCAGCTGCTGGCTCAGCGCGCTGAGGGCGTCGTCCCCGCTCTCCAGCTGCGCGCAGTGCGCCCGCAGGTCGCCGTGCAGCGCCGCCACCTCCGCCTGCAGACGCACCGCCTGCTCCTCCCGCTCGGACACCTGCGCAGGCGGGGGCGCACACGCCTGTGAGAGCGCAGCCGAGCCGCTCGCACGCGCTCACTGCGCACTCTAAGGGCCCCACTGCGCAGAGCTCAGCACCATAAGCACTGTACAGCTCACTGATGACATCAGCAGCTCCTTCAGCCCCATTCAACCCTGAGGATTCTGATCCAAGATCAGCCTCTGATGGAATACTCCATATAAAATAATATAACAACAGGTTTTTCAAAATGGCGCGCATGGGTCTAGTGCATGTGTCTGGTATGTGTATGTGAATGTGTGTGTGTGGGGTGTGTGCAAGTGTGTGTGTGCGTGTGTATGTGTCTATGTGTGTGTGCGTGTGTGTGTGTTTCCTAACCTGTGCTCTGGCCTCCTCCAGGTCCCTCTCTCGGGCCTGCAGGGTGCTCTCCAGCTGGGTGACCTTGGCCAGGCAGGCCTGGTACTTCTGCCTGCTCAGGTCCACAGACTGAGAGAGAGGCTCCAGGCGGGCCTCCGCGTCCGCGGCAACAGACTCCGCCTCCTGCAGGGCCGCCCGCAGCTTGGTCAGCTCCGCCTCCTGGGCCCGCAGCCTGGTGTCTCGCTGCAAGCCCTGCAAGAACACGGTGAGAACTCAGAGAGAGAGAGAGAGAGAGAGAGAGAGAGAGAGGAGCAGAACAAACTCACACACACACACACACCTACAGACATGTACTCACACTCACACACATCACTCACACACACACACACACACACACACACCTACACACACATACTCACAAACTCACACACATCACTCACACACACCTACACACACATACTCACAAACTCACACACATCACTCACACACACCACACACACCACACACACACCTACACACACATACTCGCACATAATCACACATGCATGATCAGTCGCATATAAACACAGCATCATCTGGTTAGAAGCACAGACTCTCATGGACCTAACACACATCACTCACATGTTCACATACGTACACTACCCACCCACACACCCAGAAAAATAAAGTAAAATCGCACTCACGTATGAGTCCTGAGCTCACACACACACACACACACACACACACACACACACACACATGCATACACACTGCAGAGTTAGAGAGATAGAGTTTAAACAGACATGTCCTCTCACAGAGACAGAGAGCACATGCAGCAGAGAGAGGACCTGCTGGGTTTTGGTCGTGGGGTACTCAGGGTTTGAGGGGTACACACACGGGTTTGAGGGGTACACACACGCACCTCCTCTCCGCCTCTCTCCGGCGGTTCTGGGCGTGCTCCAGGTCGGCCCGAAGCCCGTCGGCGCTGGAGCGGTGCTGCTCCGCCCGGGCCTGGGCCTCCTGCAGCTGCTCCCTCAGACCCTGCGCCTCCTCCTCCCTGCGCTCCCCCTGCGCCCGCGCCTCCTCCTGGCAGCGCTCCAGCTCCTCGCGCAGGCCGCACAGCGCCCCCTGCTGGCCCTCGCACTGAAAGGCAGCGGGGCACGAGTGAGCAGGAAGCAAGCTGCTGCTTAACACACACACAAAAACAGAGACAGAGACACACACACACACACACACAGACAGACAGACAGACACACAGACAGACAGAACAACAGATACACTGACTGACCAGAAGAAAGACAGACCAACAGACAGACAGACAGACAAACAGACAGAGACAGACAGCCAAACAACAGAAAGACAGACAAACCAGCAAACAGAGAGATATGCAGAAAGACACAGCCAGACATACAGACAGAGAGACAGACAGGCAAACAGACAGACAGACAGAGAGACAGACAGGCAAAACAGACAGAGACAGACAGACAGAGACAGACAGGCATACAGACAGAGAGACAGACAGACAGGCAAACAGACAGAGACAGACAGACACAGACAGACAGGCATACAGACAGAGAGACAGACAGACAGGCATACAGACAGAGAGACAGACAGACAGGCAAACAGACAGGCATAGAGACAGACAGGCATACAGACAGAGAGACAGACAGACAGGCATAGAGACAGACAGACAGGCATAGAGACAGACAGAGAGACAGACAGGCAAACAGACAGACAGCCAGAGAGACAGACAGAGACAGACAGGCACAGAGACAGACAGACAGGCATACAGACAGAGAGACAGACAGACAGGCAAACAGACAGGCACAGAGACAGACAGCTCCTGCCCCTGCCTCTCCCTGCAGCTCCTCCAGGGAGCTCTAATGGCTCAAACTCCACATTAGAGTTTTCCACACTCCAGAGTACAATATCTCTGATGGGATAATATTATTTTTCCCCCCGGCTGATGATGCATTACAAAAATAAGAAGCTGTGTAACAGACGTCTCGCAGGGTAAGAATAATAAATCTCGCAGACTTGTAATGCGGTTTCGGAGAGCGAGAGCGAGCGAGCGAGGGGGGGGGGGGGGGGTTGGGGGGGGGGGGGGGGCAGCGCACATTTGCGGATCGTCTTTGTCTTCACTGAGCCTCCGAGTGTAATCTCAGCGCGATACACAAAAAGATAAATTAAAAAAAAGAGCCCATAACAGTTCTTGGGTTTGTAAAGATCATTAAAGGCGGTGTAATTGTGCTATTCTAAAAAAGAGTGGGATGTGATAGTGACTCCATTAGACAGAGCGCGGGGGGGGGGGGGGGGGGGCTCGCTGCAAAGCTCCGCTTCCTCTAATGAATCTCCACCCCCCCCCCCCCCCCCCCCCCCCCAGGAGTATAAGTCAGTCAGATATTTACCCACATGCAGGGGGGAGGTGGGGGAGTTAAAACAAAAACACCACCAGACAGACAAACAGGACAAATAAAACCAGAGACATTAAAGGAGAGAATGAGGAATGAGGACAGGGGGGGTGGGTAGCGGGTTGAGATGGAGGTACTGCCTGCCCCCCCGCCTGATGAGGAGGCGGGTTTTTTTTCAGCAGGAGAAGTGTCTAATCCACATTACGGCGGTGGGGTGGGGGTGGGGGTGGGTGGTGATGGGGGTGGGTGGTGATGGTGGTGGTGATGGGGCAGTGTGATGAGGAGGCGGTGTTTTCGGCGGGGGAAGTGTCTGATCCACATTACGGCGGTGGGGTGGGGGTGGGGGTGGGTGGTGACGGCGGTGGGGTGGTGATGGTGGTGGTGATGGGGTGGGGGTGGGGGTGGGTGGTGATGGTGGGGGTGATGGTGGTGGTGTAAACACCTCACAGCTAGACCAATGAGGGTTTGTAGCTGGAGGGGAAGGCATCGCGTGTTCTTCCCTTGGCTGGTGTGATTCAAACCGGAGATGTTAGTTATTTTTTAGTTAGTTAGTTATTTTTCCTCTGTTCGTAAGAACAGGGCACAATTATAATTAAGAATGCACTGGTTCCGTTGCCACGGGTCAGATATGAAGGCGTTGCTTCATATCCCGCTTAAAACTGGCCTGAAACGGACCAGTAGCATTCTGGTTACTCTCCGTTCGCAAACGGGGCTATGCTGTCATCAGAGATATATCTGATCTGTCACCGGACCGTCAATATTCCAATGGGAGCATCAGAATATTCACAAATGCGCGGAACAACACATCAAATATATCCATGACCACAGCAAGAAATCGTAACGGTTACTAGGTTTTATTCTCGTATTAATCTGACTCCATATTAAATTATAATTTAAAATTTGGTTTTAACTGTACGTGGAATTTGGAGTGGTTACACTCGGCTCTACCTTGTCATTTGCCATCATTCCTCAATATATGCTCCCGGGTTTAACACTATTGTTAAATCTCAGTTCGGTGAAGCCCCCAGAGGGTAGGAAGCGGACCACCATAATACATGCCTTCCTTATATGGATAGTGCATCGATAGTTATGAGCCCAGGACGGTGCGTATCTATCGGGTTCCTTCAGGCGAATTTGACAAGGACCGGCGTATAACGCCCATGGGTCCTCTTAAGCCAAACCACCAGAACCAATACCACCAATCCCTTAGCGGGCAGAACGTGGTCGCCTATCTAACTTGAAGACCTCACTAAAGACTTTTACTGTACTAGACCCCTGATCAGTAGGTCCTAGTCAGAATTGTCCCCCCTGAGTATTTAAACGGAATTACGGCTGAAAAGAAGAGAAAAGTGATTAGAGTCACAAAGACCACGCAAGTTAAAAATAAGAAGAATTTATTGAACAGGCAGGTAGGTCATTCGCTTCAAATTAACAGTCAATTAAAAAAGATAGAAAGTTTTAAAACATAAATAAAGAGTAAAAATTCTTACCCAGCCTGTTTAGCTACACACAAAACACAGAGTATGCGCAGTGTGGGAAGTCGATTACGATCTTCCTTGTATAGCTATATGCACAGAACACAGAGTATGTGCGCTGTGGGAAGTCGGTTACGATCTTCCATTTCTCTCTATAGGCTACACAGAGCACAGAGTATGTGCACTGTGGGGAGTCGATTACGATCTCCCCTGTCTGTCTATGCACCGAGCACAGAATATGTGCACGGCGGGAAGTCGGTTACGATCTTCCCCGATTGCTTTGTCTCCCTTCCTTTTAGGCCAAATCCCGCGTTTGATCGCGGCGGCATTGCCATAAATTCACCTGTCCGAATAGAATTTGGAATTCCGGCCCCCACCCTTTGGAGGCGGTTGTAAAAACAATCAGTGAGGAAATTGGGAAAAGGAGAGGATTACCAGAGAGGACATTCCATTGTGCCAATTTTTCCCTGAGTTTCTGTATTATGGTGCAGTTGTCATGAAAATACCCTTTTGGTGTACCATTTTATATGTAATCCATGTTATTATTACATAGGTTATAATATAGTAATACAATGAACACATATGCATGGTTTGTAGAATTTTCCAGAGTTTGTAAATATGATGAACAGATGGTATATAGTCCAGATCCAGAAAAGAAATAAAAAGGGTAATGACAGAGGGGACCACAGAGGGGCACTGTGTTACTGTCAAGCACAGTTGCCCCACCATTTGGCCAGAGGTCTGATGATCTTTTTCCCCTTAATGGCCCCAACACACACACCCCCACAACCCTAGATAAGGAGACTAGGTCCCCTTATCTCAGTCGTGTCCAGATGGTAGCATTCCAGAGAGTCAAAGGCCAGCTCAACCGAAGGAAGTCCGAGCAACTTATTGGTTTATTACATGGCTCTGGTTTTTTGAAGTCCAGGATGAGATTCAGCCGGCAGGCTCGTCCAAATGCCAGCCTTTCCTGGTTCCCAGTTTGACTCCCCTCTTACAGCTCCCCCCTCTGGCCCAATGGGGGACACACTCAAAACGTCCTCCCAAGGGGTCATGGACACTTTCCCAGAGGGTTGGCGCCGGAGGTCCAGGGTCGTAGGGCTGATGGTGGGAATACCTGGGAAGGCTGAGATCAAGGGTTGTGTGGGTTGAGGTGTGTATGGTAGGGAGCGGATCAGATGTTGGAGTGAAGATGGGAACTTTTGTGCCCCAGATGACCTGTTGCACTAAGTCCATTTCA
Source organism: Anguilla japonica (assembly GCA_025169545.1). Lineage (NCBI taxonomy): Eukaryota > Metazoa > Chordata > Actinopteri > Anguilliformes > Anguillidae > Anguilla > Anguilla japonica. Next base: position 58,575,412 of record CM045887.1, on the reverse strand, counting down.
TCAGTCAGGGCCCGCGTTCTTAAGCACAGGAAAAAACTCACAAGACAGCTGACAGTGACGGAGGAACTTTGGACCCGGAGGTGCCCTCTCGAGCGAATCTATCGAAGCAAAGTCTTGGAGAAACTGTACTTAAGGTTGACATCCACGGGGCTTTGCAGAGGTTGAACCTAAACAAACTTAATGGGATTATGGGGAAAAGGTTGTAAGACATGGTATATATGAATGAGGTAGTTAGGAGTTTCATGACAACTGCATTATATGGTAAATATGGTTTTTTGTCCTTCTCATGGTAATATCCTTTGTAATTTTGGATAAACTGGATTTGGGGAAATTAAAAAGAAAGGAGACAAACCTAATACATGTTGTGTGGATGGGCTTTGAAAGTGATAGTCTAAAAATAAAGAACAATGATAATAAACATACAGTATAAAAATAAAGAAAAAATACAAAAAGCATAATTCAAGACATACAAGACAAGTAATGTTTGGAGGTTGTAGCACCCTTCAGTTTGTAACAAATACATTTTAAAATTACTGTGAAAATTGTTATTAATATTAACAGAGATATCCTAAATATTAAGAACATTTCACATACTTCTAAAACATTTTCCCAGAAGGGACCTACAAATCCCCCTAACCATGAAGGGTTAAACTCTTTGCCTGTAGTTGGGCAAAGAAGAGAAAATCTATGCAGGGTTACTGTCTGCATAATTCGGGGGTTAAACCACAACTGATGAAAAAATAAAAAGATGAAAAAACAAAAAGAAAATCAGACACTCTCTTGGGAGTGTAGGTTTACTGCTTCTTAAACATTCAACAACTGACAGAGAAGGGGGAGAAACAGAGAACAAGACGGACGGGGGGAGAAGGGAGAAAGAGGAAAGGAGGAATAGTAAATGGAAAGGAAGGAGGGAATATAAGGAGAGAAAATTTGGGAAAGTAGAATAAAGAGAAACCAGTAAGCCAGTCCTTGTCAAAAAATGACCCCCCTCTCAACATTTTAATGTTAAAAGACAAACTTGATGTAAACTTAGGAGTAATTGCTTATTCTCCTTATTTATTTATTTATTTATTTGACATATATGTAGTTTGAAAGACTTCTTCCTTAAATAATTTTCCTTGCAGGCACAGATGATACTGGCCCTTATTAGTTGGGTTAAAGTTTGATGACATTATGTTCATCTATGGCATTGACTGGCTTAACAATGGTTTGATAAAGATTCTAATATGTATATTTTGTGCTATGGGGATCCACACAAAAATACCATTAAATATCTAGTATGTAGCATGCCTTGGCTGATTTAACTGGCACCCAAGTAAGTCTGTTAGTGAATTCTAACCAGTTCCTAAATGACGTGCACAGGCATGCATTAATAATTAATATATTATTAGTTAATATTATTAATTAAAATCCTGATTTCCTCCTTGTGCCGCTAAGACACACAGAATAAAAATCCTGATGAAAACAATAGGGTACACCAGAATTCACTACACTTTTTTGAAGCGAGCTTTCTAAAGATAGGTGAATGGTGGCATACCTATGACTACATAACTACATTTAGCTCTAGGCTAATTATTATTTCATTTAGAATAGGCCAAAGTCTATTTTTTGGTTGGTTATAAGCCATTTTGGAAGTTTACCTTCTACACTGGCTTATTTCAACTGTTTTATACATCTTAACCTATTTATTTAATTAATGTATACCACTGGTTACTGATACAGATGACACAGGCCAAGGACCCTGGTTCCAGCACCTCAGAAATTCAGAAGTTCTGTGTCCTGATACCTTTTCACCAGTCTCAGAGGTCTTTAGACATGAGTCCCACATGTGGCAAATTCCAGACGGTCGCCACCCTTGTTGTAGCCTGTGGCTACACTTTCAGAGGGATGGAGACTTGTATTTGCCGTGGCACTCAGCGGTCATGTGACATTACATCGGGCGCGGTACTCAGAGGTCCAATGACCACACTGGTACCGGCCTCGATCTCTGAGACTTAAAGTATGGTTTCCTCCGGACAGATACGCACAGTTTCAAAACTTGGTGCAGCTGCAGTCTGCACTGTCAGAGGTCTTGAGACGTGTGTACTGCCGCAGGGCCATACCTGGGTTTAAGGATCAGCACAGACTCTGCTTTCAGGGCTGGAACTTCGAAGCCGAGGTTATGCACCTGATTCAGCATTCAGAAGTATTTTAATATTATTTAATTTAATTATAATACGAAGCTTGCTACTTTTCCTGGGTTAGCCCCCTAGCAAAGTTCAAACTTCCTAGCATGTGCATTCTGCGATTGCACACGCTTACTGGTAGCTATAACCCTTCTCACTGTTCACCTTCAAAATGCACTGGCTTTTCACCAGCGCCTCATTTTCTCTGGTATTTGAACAAGGCTTTCTGCGCCTCTGCGCAGAAACAGTAGTAAGCGCCTTGCATCAAAACCCCCTTCCTTTCTACAAACTTTTACATTTTCTTACACAAACGCAACCATCTACTGCTATAGGCTAGTTTGTTCTAGAACGCATTTCGCCGTATTAGCACAACACATTTTCTAAAAACATGCCAGCCTAAGCTTCTCTCTTTCCCTGTTTATGAATTCCCCGAAGGGTAGTAATATGTAAAATGCCTGGTTTCTACGGTCCCAGGCCTGTCTGGGATATGTCGATCCCCTACACAGTGGCTAAAAACTCTCCCTAGCACAGGCTAATATATGAGAATTTTGTCACTCACCGCACCAAGGATCAGGAAAACCAGAGAAGAAAATGTGAAATACCCACAGTGAAGGGTATCACGCCGGGATGAAAAACACCAGCAGAGACTTCAGGGAATAAACTCCAGATACTTCCCATCACGTCGGGGTCACCACTTGTAAACACCTCACAGCTAGACCAATGAGGGTTTGTAGCTGGAGGGGAAGGCATCGCGTGTTCTTCCCTTGGCTGGTGTGATTCAAACCGGAGATGTTAGTTTATTTTTTAGTTAGTTAGTTATTTTTCCTCTGTTCGTAAGAACAGGGCACAATTATAATTAAGAATGCACTGGTTCCGTTGCCACGGGTCAGATATGAAGGCGTTGCTTCATATCCCGCTTAAAACTGGCCTGAAACGGACCAGTAGCATTCTGGTTACTCTCCGTTCGCAAACGGGCTATGCTGTCATCAGAGATATATCTGATCTGTCACCGGACCGTCAATATTCCAATGGGAGCATCAGAATATTCACAAATGCGCGCGGAACAACACATCAAATATATCCATGACCACAGCAAGAAATCGTAACGGTTACTAGGTTTTTTATTCTCGTATTAATCTGACTCCATATTAAATTATAATTTAAAATTTGGTTTTAACTGTACGTGGAATTTGGAGTGGTTACACTCGGCTCTACCTTGTCATTTGCCATCATTCCTCAATATATGCTCCCGGGTTTAACACTATTGTTAAATCTCAGTTCGGTGAAGCCCCCAGAGGGTAGGAAGCGGACCACCATAATACATGCCTTCCTTATATGGATAGTGCATCGATAGTTATGAGCCCAGGACGGTGCGTATCTATCGGGTTCCTTCAGGCGAATTTGACAAGGACCGGCGTATAACGCCCATGGGTCCTCTTAAGCCAAACCACCAGAACCAATACCACCAATCCCTTAGCGGGCAGAACGTGGTCGCCTATCTAACTTGAAGACCTCACTAAAGACTTTTACTGTACTAGACCCCTGATCAGTAGGTCCTAGTCAGAATTGTCCCCCTGAGTATTTAAACGGAATTACGGCTGAAAAGAAGAGAAAAGTGATTAGAGTCACAAAGACCACGCAAGTTAAAAATAAGAAGAATTTATTGAACAGGCAGGTAGGTCATTCGCTTCAAATTAACAGTCAATTAAAAAAGATAGAAAGTTTTAAAACATAAATAAAGAGTAAAAATTCTTACCCAGCCTGTTTAGCTACACACAAAACACAGAGTATGCGCAGTGTGGGAAGTCGATTACGATCTTCCTTGTATAGCTATATGCACAGAACACAGAGTATGTGCGCTGTGGGAAGTCGGTTTACGATCTTCCATTTCTCTCTATAGGCTACACAGAGCACAGAGTATGTGCACTGTGGGGAGTCGATTACGATCTCCCCTGTCTGTCTATGCACCGAGCACAGAATATGTGCACGGCGGGAAGTCGGTTACGATCTTCCCCGATTGCTTTGTCTCCCTTCCTTTTAGGCCAAATCCCGCGTTTGATCGCGGCGGCATTGCCATAAATTCACCTGTCCGAATAGAATTTGGAATTCCGGCCCCCACCCTTTGGAGGCGGTTGTAAAAACAATCAGTGAGGAAATTCCAAAGGAGATTTCTTACCAGAGAGGACATTCCATTGTGCCAACATTTTCCCTGAGTTTCTGTATTATGGTGCAGTTGTCATGAAAAAATACCCTTTTGGTGTACCATTTTATATGTAATCCATGTTATTATTACATAGGTTATAATATAGTAATACAATGAACACATATGCATGGTTTGTAGAATTTTCCAGAGTTTGTAAATATGATGAACAGATGGTATATAGTCCAGATCCAGAAAAGAAATAAAAAGGGTAATGACAGAGGGGACCACAGAGGGGCACTGTGTTACTGTCAAGCACAGTTGCCCCACCATTTGGCCAGAGGTCTGATGATCTTTTTCCCCTTAATGGCCCCAACACACACACCCCCACAACCCTAGATAAGGAGACTAGGTCCCCTTATCTCAGTCGTGTCCAGATGGTAGCATTCCAGAGAGTCAAAGGCCAGCTCAACCGAAGGAAGTCCGAGCAACTTATTGGTTTATTACATGGCTCTGGTTTTTTGAAGTCCAGGATGAGATTCAGCCGGCAGGCTCGTCCAAATGCCAGCCTTTCCTGGTTCCCAGTTTGACTCCCCTCTTACAGTGGTGATGGGACAGTGTGATGAGGAGGCGGTGTTTTCGGCGGGAGGAGTGTCTGATCCACATTACGGCGGCGCCGGCGCATAAATTAGCGCATCAGTCAGCGCTAAGCTTCCTGGGTAATTTCCCCGCTCGCCGTCTCGCTCCCGAAACTCATCAGCCCGACAACGCCCCACGGCAACCGCCATGAGAGACAGGCCGCGGAGACGGGGGGGGTGTTTTATGAAGTGGCCCCCACGCTCGCGCTCTCTCTCTCTCTCTCTCTCTCTCTCTTCTCTCCTCCCTCTCTCTCTCTCTCTCTCTCTCTCCCACCCTCTCTCTCATTTCTCTCTCTCTCTCTCTCTCTCGCAGGCTATCTCTCTCTCTATAGCTCTCCCTTCTCTCTCTCTCTCTCTCTCTAGACTCTCCCACCCTCTCTGAGGACATCGCTCTCTCTCTCTCTCTCTCTCTCTGATCTCTCTCTCTTTCTCTCTCTATCTCTCTCTTTCTCTCTCTCTCTCTCTCTCTCTCTCTCTCTCTCTCTCTCTCTCTCTCCCACCCTCTCTCTCATTCTCTCTCTCTCTCCCACCCTCTCTCTCTCTCTCTCATTCTCTCTCTCTCTCTCCCACCCTCTCTCTCTCTCTCTCTTTTTTTTTTTTTTTTTTTTTTTCAAAAAAAAAAAAAAAAAAAAAAAAAAAAAAAAAAAAAAAAAAGCAAAAAAAAAAAAAAAAGGGAATCTCTCTCTATCTCGCTCATTCTCTCTTCTCTCTCTCTCTCTCCCCCCCTCTCTCTCTCTCTCTCTCTCTCTCTCTCTCTCTCTCTCTCCCACCCCCTCTCTCTTTTTCTCCCGCTCCGTTGCTGATTAATTTCCCGCCAGATCGTTTGGGCCCCGTACTGTCATTAGCATAAAATCTCCCTGCGCGGGGGGGGGGGGGGGGGGGGGGGGACCCGGCGACGAAGGCCTTTCATCAGAGGCGCTTGTCAAACACCAAATTTCAAATCTCATTTTGTTTCTCATATCATTTTCCTGCTGGGGAGGGTAAAGTGGGGGGGGGGGGGGGCTTTGGAGAGACTGGAAAGGAAAGTGATGTGTGTGTGTGTGTGTGTGTGTGTGTGTGTTGTGTGTCGGGGGGGGGGGGATTATGCAGAGAATAAACAGAGTCATCAATCAGAATGAAAGAAGTCGGGGCGGGGAAGCGGTTTAACGCGGTGTTAAGTGGACGACGGGTCCAGCACCCCTGTGTGAGAGCCGAACCGCGGTGCGGGAGGTGCGCTGTGTTTCAGTGACATCACACCTTTCACAGTATCACTCTCGTACAGGCACTTCAGTCACTTTTAAAGATTGACGATGCAACTATAGTTCAGCCAACAGCAAAGAAAACAAAGAAACACAACTACCCTGACCGTTTCGGCGACTGCATTAATTAGGCAACTACATTAATAAATCTGAACGTGTTCGGGTACAGAACAAGGATAGATCTGACAGAGTAAAGTATATATTCTCTGAAAATACCAAACGACAAAAGACACAAACACAATAAATAAGCTAATAAAGGTTGTGCATCGTTATAAACCCAAGTGTCCAGATCTCACTAGGGATGGTGAAATGACTTTCAACAAAACTCATAACGGATAGAGCTACAAAGAGCTGTCAATCACTGACCTGTCAGATCCAGAGATCTTGCTCTCCACAGCACAGCGATCGATTCGAATCAATGATCTGAAAGCATTTTGCTCCGCCCATTTCCTGCTTTGTGAAACCGGTCACTATTGTCTGTGAACTACTTTTCCAACAGACTTCACCCGCTACATGAGTTCACCAGTAGAGGGCGCCCTGCACTGCCGGCCTGTGTAAACTGGTAGAGCCGCGGCAGGGTGGATATGAGCCTCTCCAGGCTCGTTTGGGAGGGTGCGGCCGTTTCCCACACAGGCCTGCCACCAGGCGGGGGGGGGGAGGAGGACTCCCTGTCAGGGAAAACAGCGATAGAACAGGCCCTCTCCTTCTCCCTCCTCATTCACCCAGGAAACAGAAATCAATGTGACTCATTCAAATCGCCTCCAATTAAAACAAAAACAAACAGAGAAATAAAAAGGAGAATAAAAGCCACACTGAGAAACGTTTGCAGCGCACAAATAATGTTAGAACACAAACGAAGTCAGGATAAATGGCGGAACTGAGGGGAGAGTGATATGATGCTTATTAAATGACGGTAGCCAATCAGAACTCAGGATTGGCAGGTGAGGAACAAGGGGTAGTGAGCTTGTCCTTTGTGTATGTGTGTGTGCATGTGTGTGTGTGTGTGTGTGTGTGAGTGTGTGTGTGTCGGCTGTGTATGTGTGTTTGTGTGTATGCGTCTGTGTGTGTGTGTGTGTGAGTGTGAGTGTGTGTATGTGTGAGTGTGTGTGTTTGTGTATGTGTTTGTGTATGTGTCTGTGTGTGTGTGAGTGTGTGTGTGTGTCTGTGTGTATGTGTCTGTGTGTGTGTGAGTGCGTATCTGTGTGTGTGTGTGTGTGTGTGTGTGTAAAGGCATGTGTGTATGCGTGCTGCATGCATGCATGTGCTCTCTCTACCTGTGCCTGCAGAGTGTCTCTCTCCTGCTGCAGCTGAGCGCTCCTCTGTTGCTCCTCTTCCACAGCGCTCTGTTTCAGGCTCAGGGCCTCCTGCAGACGCTGCACCTCCTTCTGCACGGCCCTCACCTCCTCCTCCTGAGCCTGCGTCTCCTGCACCTGCCCTGCCAGCTGCACACAGCACAATCACTGTGTATCATAGCAACTCACCACATAGCACAGTCACTGTTACCATGTATCATAGCAACTAACCACACAGCACAGTCACTGTTACCATGTATCATAGCAACTCACCGCACAGCACAGTCACTGTTACCATGTATCATAGCAACTAATCACACAGCACAGTCACTGTTACTATGTATCATAGCACAGTTAGCTGTGATCACACAGCAGCACATCACTGACACATAGCACAGTTAACTGTGACTACACAACACTTGCCACTGCACGTAGGGTGGTAACTATGACCACAGCCTAAATGTGACCACGCACAACCGAGTCACTGTCACAACACAGTAGAGTGACTGTCATCACAACACAAGGTTTAATATTCCCCAGACAGTTATGCTAATAATCGTGTTTACAGAAGGCCATAAACTAAACCCTTTTACCGGTTATTGAAAAACACGCTGAATGCAGACGAAGTATGGGGAGACTGAGACATGGAGGTAAAGCAAATAAACACGCGGGTTCCAGTGCGCCCGCTGTCCCACGACCGTGACCGACAACGCACACACGCCCCGACACGGTAACTCCCCAAAAGTTTAAAAAAGAATCAGCAAAAAAATGGAATGAACTCATGTTCTCCCTCCTCATTTCCCACGTCTCTCTCTCTTTTTCTTTCTCTCTCTCTCTCCCCTCAGCTGCTCATCCAGATTAGAATGACGACATCTCCCTGTGAGGTTTGGGGGAAAAAGCTACGCAAGGTAATTACTAACGAGGCTGATGCACCCCAACCAACCCCCCCCCCCCCCCATGTTCTTTCTCTTTCCATGGGGGTGGGGGGGGGGGGGGTTGTTTGTGCCCTTCAGCAAAAAATGAATTTTCCAAACACAGTTCTGGCATGAATAAATAAACAAATGAATAATTGAGAGTGTAACATAAATAAATAACATCACAAACATTTGGCCAGTTCGCGTAAGTATTCTGCAGATAACTTGGCCAGCATGCTAATGATTGGGGGGGGGGGGTTGGTTCAGCAGAGTTGAGCATAACTGCCCCTGCCTCTCCTATAAAAAAAACAAATACAAAAATTAAAAAAAAACTTTCAAGGAAGTCAAAACACTCCCTGCTGTACTGAAGTGACAGGGGCTGTCCTACTTTATAACAAACAAGCGACGCTCCCAGCAAAACAAATAGCTGACCGGTCCCGGAAATGAATAAATAAACTGTCACCCGGGACTTCAAACAGACTTCAACTGACACAAAGTCATACTTCAGTTTGCCAAAGTCCTCACAAGTCATACTTTAGTTTGCCAAAGTCCTCACAAGTCATACTTTGGTTTGGCAAAGTCCTCACAAGTCATACTTTAGTTTGGCAAAGTCCTCACAAGTCATACTATGGTTTGCCAAAGTCCTCACAAGTCATACTTTAGTTTGCCAAAGTCCTCACAAGTCATACTTTAGTTTGCTAAAGTCCTCACAAGCTGTGTGTGTAGCACAAAGCCCATAGGTAAGGCAGGCAGGGAAAATATAAAGAAAAAGATGTAGGCCCTGTTTGTATTCTAGGCTACATTCAAAAAGTACAGTAATATTATGGAATGGGGTTCTGTGATTGGGTACTGTACAGTAACATTATGAGAGTAGGTTTCTGTGATTGGGTACTGTACAGTAATATTATTGAGAGGGGTCCTCTGATTGGGTAATATCATCAGAATGGGGACCAGTGAATACTGGCAGTACCAGGTACAGTGAATGGGGACTATAATGGTATCAGAGTGGGTTATGATGCTGGTTGTTTGCTTGGGGATGTTGGGGATGGGAGATCAGCCTCACCTCCTCCTGGGCTGTTCTCAGGTGCTCCTGGGCTGATCTCAGATCAGCCGTTAGTTTCAGTACCGCTTCGTCCCTGCTGGCCACCTGTGCCACAATCAGAGCTGTCAATCATAGGACCCTGGACACTTTACTCTTTACTGGGCAGACAGGAAACATAATCAAGCCTGGAATATATACAGGTCAATTCTTGCACAGATGTAAAAAAAATGTATAGTTAGTCTCAAGTTTAGTTTCTAAAAATATAGGTTGCAGGCTTGAAAACTTAAGTTGATTCTTGAATATGCAGATTTAAAGGCTGAAGATCTTAGGTTAAAGTAGCACTTCTGAAAAATAAGGAGATAATGAGAACTTGTAATGGTGAGAGTCAGAGAGGGGTCAGTGGTCATGGAGGGGTCAGGGGTCACCGTGGGGTCACTGTGGGGTCAGGGGTCACTGAGTACTGCACCTCCTGCTGTGCGGCAGTGTGTTTCTCTGTGAGCAGGTCCAGCTCCTGCTGCAGTCTCTGGGTCTCTGTGTCCAGCTCGGCCACCTGAGAGGCCAGCAGGTCCGTCTGCTCCCCCGAGTCTCTGAGCTCCTCCTTCAGCCGCGACACGGCCTGCTCCTCCTGCACCAGCTGTGGACATGCGCACTGAGGTTATACACACACACACACACACACACACACGCACCGCAGTTATACACACACACGCATGGCCTGCTCCTCCTGCACCAGCTGTGGACATGCGCACTGAGGTTATACACACACACACACACACACATGCGCACTTCTGTTATACACACACACTTCTGTTACACACACATACCACTGTTATACAGACACACCGCTGTTATACACACACACACCACTATTATACACACACACTGCTGTTATACACACACACGCACACCGCAGTTATACACACACACACCACTATTATACACACACACCGCTGTTATACACACACACACCACTATTACACACACACACCACTGTTATACACACACACACACGCACACCGCAGTTATACACACGAACACCACTATTATACACACACACCGCTGTTATACACACACACACACGCACACATTGCTGTTATACACACACACCACGGTTACACACACACACACCGCTGTTATACACACACACATATGCACACCGCAGTTATACACACACACACACACAGCTAAAGGGAAAGGGTGTGTGAGGCTGCCAGTTGTACCTGGGTGTAGCAGGTGGTGTACTGCTGCTGAAGCTGCTCCAGGTCTGCCTGGATCACCTCCACCTGCTCCTCCTTCTGTGCGATCAGGGAGTCCTGCCCAACGACACAATCGTAGCACACAGGCCGTGTTCACTCACCGCTACAGCTAATCACGTCTGCACACCAGCATCATCACTGCAAAGTCCCCACAAAGGTGTGCAGCCAGCAGCATGCTACAAAGTTCTGGCAGCCACTGCCATCTCCTGCTCCACAGTCACTGTGCTGGAGAAGCACCGTGCAAGTGTCTGACTTGACCAGGGGAGGCGCTGTTGAGTGACTGACTGAAACCCTCCCTACCTGGCTGTTGGCCAGTGTTATACATACACACACACACCACTATTTTACATGCACACATGCACATACAGACCACTACTTTACACACACACCCACACACACACACACACACACACACCAGAAGCCAGTGTCTTAAGGGGACCGACCCCACAGTCCAGGTCATGCTCAAATGTGATACCAGACAAACATGGCGGCGGCTAACAGGCAGCGCTTCCATACCCGCTCCTCCACCTCTCTCCTGCAGGCCCGCAGCTCCGCCGTCACCTGCTGCAGTGCATCCTGGGAGCTCCGCAGCTGGAGCCGGACGGCGTGGGCGTCATCGCCGACGGCTTGCAGCCGCGCCCGGAGAGACCCCGCCTCCGCAGCGAGGTCGGCCGTCCTCTCCTCCCTCTCCGCCAGCTGGGAGGGCGTGGGGGGGAGTGGGGTTAGGGACAGGAAGTGATGTCATCCAAATGCGACAAAAACATTACTGCTCGACTTTGTCATCATAAGCAGGTAGACGTACTAGCAGCTAGCAGTACTAGCAGATGTACATTCCAGCCTAGTGCCTGGAATGAAAAAAATAAAAACAAAAAACATATGGAATATGTATAATAAAAAATAATAATAAAAATTAATTTGAATGAAACATTTTTGGAATAGGGTAGAAAGGTCAATTTATTTGTTTCTGTTCAAAAAGCTTCTGAAAAAAATTTAACGAACAGTTCTACAGCAACGGACCAAAATCTAAAATAGACTCTTAGACACATCACCATCAAAGCTATGGACTGACCCGTCTTCCGAACACGCTTATGAAACCACAAGTTACACGTGCAATAAGCTTCTCCAGCATCAGGCCATTTTTTAGCACTGACACGAAACAAAAAGAGTTAAACTGACGAGAGTCACCTTCCCCCGAAAAATACCGCCATTCCCGCTGCGCTCGTACCTCGGGGGGTTCGAGCGCTTCTTCAACGGGAACAGAGCGGAAAGCAGACGGGCGCACGCACACGACCTCTTAGTCGCCCCAAAACTCTACATCACCCATTTCAAAAGCAAGCCTGAGAGAGAAACAAAAAACACTCTCTCTCTCCCCCATTTGGCGGGCGTTAAAAGACGATCGCCAATGGCGACGAGCGGTTTTTCCCGCCTTGGTTTCCGTGGCCTGATGACATCATCGGCGCTTCCCGTTGCTCGGTAAATTGGATAATGCGGCGCTTCACGCCCCCCTCCCATCAAAGTTGTTATTCATGTTTGCAGAAATTGCCGTGGATTACATTGTTATCCGCACCTTTCCCCCCCCGGCCGTGTGTGAGAATGCGCTGGGTTCTTACCGGAGTCACTGTGATGAAGCGTCATTAGTTATCAGCGCAATGCGGGCTGGAAAACGCAATGCTGTTTGGATCTTTGATTGCGGAGAGTAAACCGGGGGGTGATTATACTACAGCACGGGGGGGCGGGGGGGGGGGGAGGGGGGCGGGTACGATGCAGGGCAAGGTGAGAAGGACACAGAGTTGCCTCCCCATGTGGGGGCCGGAAGACCCACCACAGCTCCTGCACCCCGACCCTCTCCAACTTTCACCTATCCCCCCTCCAAAACCTGATAGGGTGCTGCTTCTTTGTCCGTTTAGCAGAACCTGCAGTCCTTTGTGTCCCGTACACACAACAAAGTTTAAGGCCAGTAGTTTGTTCATGTTTGTATGACCTGACTTAGTTATGTCCGGGTAATCGACAAGTTTCCCACTGAGTGTGCACTTCCTGCTCTTGCAGTCTCTCTCTCGAGAGACTGCACTTTCCCCTCGCTAGGAAAGAACTGCGATTCGATCCCCTGATCTTTCCACTTTGGTTTCGCGTTGGGAGGTCGCTCTGGATAAGAGCGTCAGCTAAATGCCAGCCGTGCGGTGGGGGGGCGGCAGAGCAGGCCGGTCGGGGTTAAACTCCACGCCGGGGGTGGGGGGGGTGGGGGGGTGGGGTGTGGGTGGGGTAGGGGCAGGACGGATGCTGACTCAGAGGCAGCAGTCAGAAGCCCCAGCCTCACGTTTGCTTCAGAGACGACTGCAGGAAAGCGGTCACAACTGCTGGAAACCGCAGCGGTCATCACCACGGAAACCACAGCAGTCATCACCATGGAAACCACAGCAGTGATAACCGCAGAGCCCTCGACGGCAGGTAATCCACTCTCTCACTCTCTCACTCTCTCACGCACTCACGCGTAAAAACTGACCGGATGTTCGTCCATACAGGAGCAACCGAGAGGACCAATCAATCCATTACAGGACTGAGCCAATTTCACAGCGTGTTCAGGGGTTTATGGGTTTAGTGCGGCTTGCTTTACACGAGGGTCTCTGCAGGGGCAGCAGTGCAGTACTCTGGTACTCAAGAGGGAATCGACAAGGAGCACGACAGAGGTGATGGAACGAGGCCTCATAAATCACAAAAATGGAGGTAGGTGTACTGTTGGTGACTGACAGTTTTTTTTAAAACCACACTGCTCTGCTGTGAAGAAGAGCTTTGTGATTGGTCCACCCTTTAGCCCCGCACAAGAGATGGTTTGGGAAAAACGTGGCTTCCCGCCATCGTGAACGCACAGCGCACGTCTCCCCGCGCAACACAAGCGTCGCCATCCGTCTTTATCACGCCGGCGTCCCCACCCCCTCACAGCCAGCGAGCGCCGGCGTAAAAAAACCCGCAAAGCTGCTTCCATAAGCACTAAACGCTAATTGGAAGCCCTGCGCTCACAGGCATTTTAACTCTGTCTGCATAAACGAGGTTCAAAAAATACATAAAACAGCTCCTCTCCTGCTGAAGTGCTGCTGATTGCATTCTCATGTGAATCACAACGTAATTATGCTCTAGTGTGCTGATGCTGCCCGGGGTCTGGACTGCCCCCGTCGCCCCCCCCCCCCTCGGCGCCCCCCCTCCACCCCCCCATCCCCCCCACCTCCTCACCTTGGCCTCCGTCTCCCCCAGCGCCTCCTCCAGCCTCTGCTTCTCCGCGCCCAGCCTCTGGGCCCGCTCCTCCTGCAGCCGCAGGCTCCTGTGGGCGGAGTCTCGGGCCCGCTGCGCCTCTCCCAGGTCGGCGTCCCGCTCCCCCAGCGCCTCGGAGGCCTGGCGGCAGCGGCTCCTCCAGTCCCGGAGCTCCGCCTCCCGCTCGGCGGCCTCCTCCTGCCGCGCCCGCCCCGCCAGCTCCGCCTCCCTCTGCAGCCGGCTCACCTGCGCACAGGTACGGGCCACGCCCCGGGGGAGGGAACACAAGCACACTGGCCTTCAACACCGCAGTCATCTCCATGGCAACGTGACCAAGGCTAGGTTCCATCCCACCACACACTTACATTACATTACAGGCATTTAGCAGATGCGCTTATCAAGAGCGACTTACATAACATTTTTTTACATAACACACTGATACCAGACGTTAGCCGACGGCTACACGGTAAGACCAGGGCCGCGGATGCGCGGCAACGTCTCGCTAGGTCATGTGGTACAAGCGGACCGTACAGAGACCCGTGAGGTGAGGTCTGAGCTTTGGGCTTCATTGAGTGCTGGGCACTCCCGCGTCTGCAGGTCATCTGCGAGGCTAAGATGGGAATGGCTAACGGCTAATCTCCACAGAGGCCAACACAGCTGCTCCAGCGGGTAAACCAAAGGCATTGTGGGTAATGACACTGCGGAGAGGACCTTGTGCTCCGCGGCGATGACCTCATCTTTCATCTGCTGCTGATCCTTCCTCAGCCTCTCCAACTCCTCTTCACCCTGACACCTCTGAGAAGAGAGCGAGAAAGAAAGAAAGAAACAGAGAGATGGGAAGAAGGGAAAAAAAATAAGAGGAGAGATCCTCAACACAAGAGCTCAGCAACAGATTCAGTGGGTACTTGCATGTGTGTGTACGTGCGTGTGTGTGTGTGTACGTGTGTGAGTGCGCGCTCGTGTGTGAGTGTGCGCTCATGTGTGTGAGTGCGCGCCTGTGTGTGTGAGTGTGTGCGTGCGTGCGTGCGTGCGTGTGTGTGCGTGTGCATGAGTGTGTGTGTGTGTGTGAGTGTGTGTGTGTCTGAGTGTGTGTGAGTGTGTGTGAGTGTGAGTGTGTGTGTGTGTGTGTGTGTGAGTGTGTGTGCGTGTGTATGTGTGTGTGTGAGTGTGTGCGTGTGAGTGTGTGTGTGAGTGAGTGCGTGCGTGCGAGTGCGTGTGTGTGTGTGTGTGTGAGTGAGTGAGTGTGTGTGTGTGTGTGTGTGCGTGCGTGCGTGCGTGTGTGTGTGAGTGTGTATGTGTGTGAGTGTGTGAGTGTGAGTGTGTGTGCGTGAGTGTGTTCGTGTGTGTGCGTGCGTGCGTGTGTGCGTGCGAGTGTGTGTGTGTGTGTGTGTGTGAGTATGTGAGTGTGTGTGTGTGTGTGTGTGTGTGAGTGTGAGTGTGTGTGTGTGTGTGTGCGTGTGCGTGTGTGAGTGTGTGTGCGTGTGTGAGTGTGTGTGTGTGTGTGAGTGTGTGAGTGTGTGCGTGCGTGCGAGTGTGTCTGTGTGTGCGTGCGTGCGAGTGTGTGTGCGCGTGTGTGCG
>CM045887.1:58522406-58554906 GCA_025169545.1 Anguilla japonica | reverse complement strand
ACACACACATGCACACGCACACACCTATACACACACACACACACACGCACACACACACCCCTATACACACGCCTACACACACATGCACACACACACACACCCCTATACACACACATGCACACACACACACATCCCTATACACACACACACACACTTATACACACACACACCCCTATACACACACACACACACACACACACACACTCAGACATGTACACACACATGCACATACACACACAGAGACACACCCCCCACACACACACCGACACATACACCGATACACACATACTTGCACACACGCACACCTATACACACACACTCATACTCACATGCACACACACACACGCACACATACCCATAATCTCACACACACCTGCAGCCTACGGGCGCACAGAGGCACTGTATGTGTTTGTGTGTGTGTGCTGTGTGTGTATAGTTGTGTGTGCAGCTGTGTGTGTGTGTGTGTGTGTGTGTGCTATGTCCTCCATAATCAGCAGCCTGCCGTTCCAAGCTCACGGCCTGAAACAGCCCCTCTTTCAGTTCCAAACGCAACACAGAGACAGCTCAGCGATGTAAAGCTTAATAATAAATATCTCCATTTAAATGGAGGCAGTGAAAGCCATACCTCCATTTAAAACCACAGCGCCGTAGAACGAAGCCACTTGCAAAACCCTTCTCTCCAAACCAACGGTCTCAACCACAGATTTATAACAAGGAGCAGTCAGTGCAAGATGGCACCCACTTCCGCCCACACACAACCCAAACCGCTTTTCCAACGATGCGTTCAAACGCAGCAGGTCAAAGCTAGCGGTCGAAACGTTCCTGACCGGCTTCACCGCGACCGCAATCTGAAAACGCTTCGGAGGCAGAGAACCCCCCGAGCGTTCGAAGCAGATTAATACCCGGTCCCCTCGCCCCAAACGACAACGCTACTAATCATCGGGGCTAGCGACACCATCTCTGCAGGCGATTGGCCGTTGGAAGCCGTTGCCTCGGTAACTCAGCGGCCCAATGAAAACACACGCGAGCGAAGAGTTGGAGCGCGGGAGGGGCGTGGCCCGACGGAACGGCCGGTCGAAAAAACAGTGCGGACACTGTGAGAGGGAGCCTCAAAAAGAGAGAGAGAGAGAGGGCGACCCCCGAAAGAGGCCCCCGGGCTGCTGACGTTAGCGGCAGGAGCGCACGCGGGACGCTCGGATCGGGCGTGTGACCGCGCCCGCCGCCCGGCGACGCCCAGCGACGCCCAGCGACGCCCAGGCGTTCCTCGCTGTGGGCTCCCACATTCCTGTTCCCCTCCATTACCGCCGCGAGCTACCGCCGCCCTACCCCACCCCACCCCACACCCCCCCCCCAATCTGCCAATCCATCATTTTACCAAGCTCTGCTTCAGAGTCTAAACAGGTATAACAGTCTTCAGGTAAAAAAACATCCAGTAACAGGAGAAACATCATTCTTTGTGTGCGAGACTGCAAATGTTGTGTGTGTGCGCGTGTGTGTGCATGTGTGTGTGTGTGCATGCATGTGTGTGCGTGTGTGTGCGTGTGTGTCACTTTATGACAGCTGTCCAGTTGGGCAGATGAGCCGTATTAGACACGGTCCACCGGTTGAAGACCGGAGCGGGTAACTCCATACGGAGCCCACTTTAATGACCGCGTTCTCCGCCCCAAACCTGCGCCAGGCCTTTATCCATCACCAGACAGAGAACACGGGGGCGAAACCGTTCGGGCGAAGGCCCCGGTCGCTGAGGAGCGGCCTCCTTCGCCTCTTTCGTCATTATTCTGTCTCTTCTGGCTAAATGGAGGCGATATAAATGGCAAGCCCGCGCGTACAAACCGGCATTAAATATTCAGAGCGCGGAGACGCATTTCCAGCCTCCTCACGACCGCCTTATTTTTCCTCCCTAATAGGATTGTTTTAAATATTAAAACTCTTGCTTCTTTACAAATGGCGAGGCGCAAATATTCGCCGGACCCCGAAACCCCATCCCCATCCCCATCCCCCGCTTCCGCGCCACCCATCAAAAGCCCCATTTCGCCACAGAGAGGGAATTAAAGGAAACACATCATCATGAAGTTCTCTCCATTACCTTTCTGCATGCAACAGTCATCCTCCCCACCCCCCCACCCGCCCCCCCCCCCCACCCCAGCCCTGATGGAAAATACCAACAGGGGGGCCACTAACACATCTTCAGTCTCACGCCCCTTACAAACCCTCGCCGAAGCAAAAGAAAGATGTTTAAATATTCATTCTGCTGGTGAGACAATTGCTTTCTCGTCTTTAAATCAAGAGAATGGTGTTTTTTTTCTTTTCTAGTTTTGTTTTGTTTCCGTTTGTTTAATGATGTTTCTATTGCGAAATGGAGTACGCTATCGGGCTGTGCGGCTGGGTTCACTTGGAGGGGAACTGCCCCAGGGGTGTGGGGGGGAGGGGGGGGGTACTCTGTCTGAGGGAGGGGGACTAGACCAATACAGGAAGAAGCCAGACTTCAAAGACTGTCCACCACATAACTTGCTATGGCTAAGTTATAACTACACGGAAGACAGTTATACCCCAGGGGTCCTCAGTCTTATCCAGAAAGGGCCGGTGTGGGTGCAGGCTTTTGTTCCAACCAAGCAGCAGCACACCTGCTTCTACTAATCAGCCACTAGAGTCTTTGCTAAGAACCTCAATTAGTGGAATCAGGTGTGTTACTGCCTGGTTGACACACAAGCCTGCACCCACACTGGCCCTTTCTGGATAAGATTGAGGACCCCTGTTATACCCTCTCAGCTAAAGTCTGCGCTTCAAAGCACCTTGCTGACTGATTTAGAAGCGCAGGCAGGCTTCAGAAGGCCCTCAGTCTCACTCATGGGACGCCCTGACCAGGTGTAAAGCTGGGTAATGGCAGCCCCAGGTCTTCTGTTCACCTGCACAGACACCTCAGCAACAGGCCTCAGGGATCCAGGGCTGTTCTATCCCTGCCCAGCTGCTCTGGGTGGGACAGGAACCTGCCCAAAGCTCTGCACTGACCCCCCCCCCCCCCCTTACCACCCCCCCACCCCTCCCCAAATGGAGGGGCAGTGCGCAGCCGGGACCGGGACGTGTGCCCATGAGTCAGCAAATCGAAATCCCACTTAGGACACAAATCCTTCATCATCGAGCTATACAAGTGAACCCTAAAACTAATACACATTTTAAAGCAGCGTCCCTACTTGCTGAGTTGAACTATGCGACGGGTCATCGTTTTTTTACAATATATTCTACCATAAATATTTTGCGATTGTTATCGTTGCTATTGCTGTTATAGTAAGTATAGAGAGGGGCTCGGTGATGTGTAGATGCCCCCGGGCTGGCCTGAGCGGCTTCGCTAAGAAAACACAGGTGGCACGAGGGTGGGGGGGGGGGGGGGAGTGTTTTGGGAGGGACCATGGTAACGGCCCCCCTGTGCAGCGCTCTGAATAATACATCCATACATCACGGCGGGCGTGTCAGAGGCTGATTCACGGCGGAAGACGTGCTCAAACCGCGGCGGTATTGCTTTTAATAATGCAGGCCGGGGGTTTCTGACGCCCGGGCCTTTTTTTTTCCCTGACAAACGCGGGCGAATCAATTAACTGCGCTGACAGTCCCCCCCCCCCCCTCCCCACAGCGCTCGTATAAATTCAGCAAAAGGCCGGCGCGCGCCTGTTCTCGTTTTATAAAGCCATCGCGAGCGAGACGAATTTCTGCTTTCACACCTCGCCGTTCCCCAACGCAAAAAGGCGAGGCCAGACGCCCAACTGTCTAAACACAGATTACAAAAAAATAAAAATAAACATTAAATAAAATAAACAATAAAAAAAACATTCTTTTCACCAACTTCAACATAATCCGAGTTCTACATATTTTCCATAATACAAATCGAAATAACTTCAACTGAGGAATGCAGCAATTAGGCATTAAAAGGCACAGAGAGCGAATAATGAAGGCTATAAATGAATGTGGCGGTTTGGGCTTTGGGGTGTATAAAAGAAGTTAACACAGGAGACGAGAGAAACAGACACGCTCTCATGTGTGAGAGATATATATCATGCAGAAATACCTTCGCGGGCAGTTCTAGGGTTCAGATGAATGTGACGGATGAATGTGTGCGCTTCCAGATGGATGTGACAGCGCGTTTTCACAGTGTGAGCTTGTGAGTGAGCGTGGTACTCAAACAGCAGGTCCTTGGTATAGGCTCTCATTTAGAATGGAGGTACAGGCTCTCCTTTAGAATTAAGACACAGGCTCTCCTGTAGAACAGGTGAATCACTGTTTACACAGAGAAAACAACAGAGCACACGGAGCACGTTAGCACGTTAGCAGGGCCTCTTCCCCTGCCCCATTCCCAGACAGGACCCCCCAACACAGAGACACACCACAAGCATGAACAAAACCTACAACGAGAACAATGTTGATTTTTAATTGGGTGCGACCCTACACAAAGGGGGGGTTTGTTAGAAGGGAGGCCCACTGCAAAGCATGTCTGTTCTCTGTTACCATCATAGCCTAATTTTACTGTGCCACAATATATCCAACAATATCTAGCCATGCGCAAGTGTACCGAACCTGGAGCATTTGTAACTGACTGGCTACATTCCCTAATGCATTATTTTATTTCTGCCCGGTTGCCTGTCAGTCCTCCGCTCATAGATATCATGTTTAATTTTCTTTGTAAAAAAAAAATAAAATAAATAAAAACACGGTGGAAAATTGTGCCGCCAATTACTGAAGCGGCAGGTGGGACAGGGAAGGCACCGTCGGAAAAAAAACGAGTGGTTGTCATGGAGACACCGCTGTCAGAATTGAACCGGCTTCGGTGCGTCACGCCCCCCCTCTCCTTTTAGCAGAGCTCCACAGGGGGACGGACGAGCGACCTCAGCCGTGAGGTGGCGGTCCTTCGTTCCCCTTTCGTTTGTCTGACCCATTCTAAGAGGACACCCTGCACAGCTCCGCCAGGGGACCCTTTCTGTGCAGCTCTGCCATGGGGCCTCCCTGCGCAGCTCTGCCATGAGGAATCGAGGCCTCCCTGTGCAGCTCTGCCACGGGGCCTCCCTGTGCAGCTCTGTCGTTGGGCCTCCCTGTGCAGCTCTCTCATGGGGCTCTGTCTGAGGAAGGTGGAGGGGTAGAACACTGTGTTGAGGCAGCTGTGCTGCTCTACTCTGACTGGGAGAGATGGGGGGGGGTTGAGGAGTCGTGAAGGTGCTGACGGGGCAGCGGGGGGCGCCTCCGGCATATTTATGGCCCCCCGGTACAATCTGCATTTAAAACACCCCGGGACATCAATCCGGGGACTTGCCAAAAAAAAGTGTTCAATCACCAATGTGGGGGTGGCGGGATGTGATGTAGCTCTCACGCCCCCCCCTCCCATACAGTGGACCCTCCTGCCCCCACCCCCCCCCCCCCCCCCCCCCCCCGCCAGCAGCCACAGACAGGAGGGACTGACTCACATCCACCAGCCAGCGATACGAGGCTCCACACCCCCGTCAGACACGTACACCGATCCGGATTAAACCGGTCAGCCCCCCCCCCCCCCCCCCCGGGCGCCGTTCGGCGCTGAATATTTGATCGCTATCAGCCGCGTAATGAACGCATCCGTCCCCGCGGCGGAGAGCGAGACACCACGGCAACCGCGCGGCTCCCTGCGAAACTAATGGCCGATTCGCCACCGGCACTAAAAAAAAAAACGCCTCGATCGCGCGCCGCGCAGCACGTCCACCGCAAACACAACATCCGCCCAGAAATTACTTCGCGGCTGCCGCGATATGTTTTCTGGATACGCGCGCCGTTAGATAAGACCGCCATCCCCGCCGGTTCCCGCCGCATCGTTTCGCAGAGCCGCGTTTGGCGGGTCCTGAGAACCCGGGTTTAACGCGCTGCACTGGAATCCTCAGACACGGGGGGTTACCGAGTAACCAGCAGCAGGAGGGAGTCCCAGGCATTCTGGGGGAAAGCGAGCGGCCTGCGACCGCTGAGCTTCCATAAACTCATCAGCTTCTGAACCACCGCCTGCATTCAGCCCTACTGTTACCATTTATACATGCGCACACACACACACACACACAGGCACACGTGCGCACACACACACACTCACACACATACACACTTACAGACACACGCACATACACGTGCACACACACACACACACACTTACAGACACACACACGTGCACACACACACACACACACACACACCTTTCTTTACACATCTTCATCTTTGTACTTATTAACAAACGACAACGGACAGCTGAGACCACCCATTTCACAACGAGGGTCCAATAATCCATTCCCTAATGAGAACAGCACTGTATGGATGAACTCTGATGATAAACCCACTCCGCATGCACGCACAGAGAAGAGCTCACTACTGTGACCGATCGATACTGTGGGTGCACAGCACCAGGCCTGGAGGGCCACAGCTTCCTGTGGCTTCTGTTCCCTTCAACCAGCAGACAACCCAGGCCCTGGAAACAGGGTGTGCGTGGAGCCAACCGGTGACCACTCAAATTACGCGCTTAAAACACACCGAAAAAGCGGCATGCACCCCAGGACTGGAGCCGTGCACCCCTGGGTCTACGCCACACGCAGCGCGCTACACACACGGACCAGAACGCACGGCGGCAGTGTCACATGTCCCGTGTCACGCAGGGCGCCGAGCCGGGCTACGGAGCCGCCGTCGCTAATGAAGTTCCGGAAAGTTCCAAATCACAAACGACTGCCTTTGATTAAACGCACTGTGGCAAAAAAAACAAAACAAAAAACAAAAAAACAAAACAAATGACTGCCTCGTCCCCCCAAACAGGCAAACGGCAGAACCTAAACCGCATTCGCGAAACAAATGGCCAAACAAGTTATTACAAGAACAAAAACAGAGGAGGAAGTACAAGAAGAAGAAGAAGAAGAGAGAGAGAGAGAGAGAGGGAAAAAAAAAACCGTCGCTACCGAAGCAATTACGGATGTAATCAGAGGGCTCTGCACGGAGGCCTGATCCCGAGGCCCGCTCCCATTTGCATCACGACGCGGCGCGCGATATTAATTTCCCACTTTACTGCTTATTGCCGGGGTACGAGGAGCCATTACCGGCGCGGACGGACGGGCAATCTGCCGCCGCCGCCGCCGCCGCGCGGACCCCGCTCTGCTAAAGAGCACAATCTCGTTAACCGCTCCGAATTAGAGCCATTCGGCAAAAACACATTCTGCTGCTCTCCCCTAAAATAAGTAATTATGCTCGCCTTCTCTCTTTCTCCGCTCTCTCTCTCTCTAACCCCTTCTCTCTCTCTCAATCCCTCTCTCTCTCACTACCCCCTTCTCTCTCCACTCTCTCTCTCCCTCCCCCTTCTCTCCCTCTCTCCCTCTCTCTCCCCCTTCTCTCTCCACTCTCTCTCTCCCTCCCCCTTCTCTCCCTCTCTCCCTCTCTCTCCCCCTTCTCTCTCCACTCTCTCTCTCTCCCTCTCTCTCTCTCACTCCCCCCTTCTCTCTCTCTCCACTCTCTCTCTCTTTCCTTCCCTCTCTCTCTCGCTCTTTCATTTGGAAGCGAGGGAAGCAGGATTCGAAAGTGAGGTTCGAGGTAGCGGGGGGCGCCTGGTGAACGCGCTTCCTTCAGAACAAGCAGTGTCCAATCGCTTCCGAGAAGGATATAATGACATACGGTTTATTTTAGAACAGCACAGCTGATTGAAGTCCATGATTAATTACATCAGGTGCGTTAGTGCTGGGCCAAAGCAACCTGCGCCCAGATCGGCCTTTTCGGATTAGACTGGACACCCCTGCTTCAGACTGTCCCTCCCCATAGCACTGATACTCGAACCTGCAGTCTGACCCAACTGTACCAGAGGGGTTATACTGCATTAAACACAAACACACACACACACTTACACACACATGCACAGACACTCACACACAAACACACAGACACACACACATACATACACACACACACACACACTCACACACACTCTCACACACATAATGCACTCATTAGCACAGGGGACCCACGAGCCCTCCCTGTCCCAGGACAGTGGTGGTGAGACAGTGGTGTGGTTGGGGAACCTCCAGGGTTAAAGCTGGCCACAGGCGTGTCCTGGGGGGGGGGGGGGGGGGGGGGGGGGGGGGGGGGGGGGCGGGGGTTTGGCGGGGTGTGTAATTTACAGGGCCGTGGGCACGGGGGCCGCTGAGGTGCTTTATGGGGGGGCCTGCTGGGTCCATTAAGGCAACGGCAGGCTCTCAATCCTGACCGCCGCTATCGATCGCCCCCCCCCCCCCCCATCCCGCCGCCCACCCCCCCCACCCAGATTCTGCCAGACTAGTTAAAACCTTCAGTGAAATCTCAGCAGGAGATTAGAATGAGATCTGCGCCCACAATGACCAGCGTATCAATGCTGAAATCATTCCGCACTCCTTTTCCTCTTTAAAAAGGAGAGAGAGGGAGAGGGAGGGAGGGAGGGAGGGAGAGAGAGAGAGAGAGAGAGGGAGGGAGGGAGGGAGGGAGAGAGAGAGAGGGAGGGAGGGAGGGAGAGAGACCGCAATCAGACAGGGTTAGTGCAGTAATGTTGGGTCTGCTTCAGAAAAGGAGGAAAAACTAACAATGAGTGGTGTGTGTGTGTGTGTGTGTGTGTGTGTGTGCGTGTGCGTGTGAGTGTGTGTGCGCGCGCATGTGTGTGTGAGAGAGAGTGTGTGTGAGAGTGAGTGTGCACCTATGTGAACCTGTTTGTGTGTTTGTGTGTGAGTGTGTGTGTGAGTGTGTCCTTATGAGAGGGAAGATGACTCTGATGATTGGACCCTAACACAGTCTCTCTTAGCCCACATATCCCCACAGCACGGTTAGCTGCACACAAGATGGAGGTCAGGGAGAAACGCCGGAGATTCGAGGCACATGGGACAAACAGCGCATCACTGGACAGAGATAAAGCAGACACTCACACAGGCAGCCATTACACCAGGCCTGGATGGGACAGGGGAGGAGAGCGTGTGTGTGTGTGTGTGTGTGTGTGTGTACATGTGTACACACGCGTTTGTGAGTAAGGGTGACTGCTGTGGCAGATTCTACCCCTGTCAATGTCAATGCCCCCCCCCCCACCTCCCCCACACCCCTTTCCCATCCCCAAACCCCCACTCCCTCCCCCTGACTCACACACTCTCACTCTGACACACACACACACACACACACCCTCTCAGACTGACACGCACACACACCATCATCATAACTGCGCACACACACACACACACACACACACACACACACCATTATAACTGCACACACACACACACACACCCTCTCACTCTGACACACATACACACACACACACACACACACACACACACGAGTCGGCGCTGCTGCTGCTGTGGTCCGGGGCCCAGGCCTCGTTCTCATTAACACGCACCCCTGACATCATTAAGACGTTTCCAGGAAAATTAATTGAAAGGTAAATGAAGAAAAATGTGTTGCTGAGCGCCGACGCTCCCCCCATAAATCACGCGCCCGGACCCGCCGGCCCGCCGGCCCGCCCGCTCCCCGTAATGAACTGCAGACTATTTATTTTATCCTGACGCAACAAATTAGAATTCAGACACACAGATTATATTAGAGCTGTCCGTCAAGCCCGGCCACGGAGGGATGCGCGGAATATTTTAAGGATACAACAGGAGGAGCGCGGAGATAGGAGGGGGAGAGAGAGGGGGAGGGGGAGGGGGAGAGGGGGGAAGAGAGAGAGAGAGAGAGGGAGAGGGAGAGGGAGAAAGGGGGGAGAGAGAGAGAGATAGAGGGAGGGGGAGAGGTGGGAAGAGAGAGGGAGAGGGAGAGGGAGAGAGGGGGGAGAAAGAGAGGAGACAGAGAGGGAGAGAGTGGGAGAGATAGGAAGAAAGGGGGAGAGAGAGAAGAGAGAGGGAGACAGAGGAGGGAGAGAGAAAAGAGAGGGGGGAGGGACAGAGAGGGAGAGAGGGAGAGGAGACAGAGAAGGAGAGAAAGAGAGAGTGCAGAAAGTAATTAGAGGCTCAAAGAATAAGAGGACACTATAAGAAAATAAGCCCACTTCTGTCACACGTGCAGACAAAATTTCTATTGTGTGTACCGGAGTGAAAATAAGCGCAATACGGATAATATTAGAACATAAAATACCACACCATTTCATAACAGGGGGGTCCCCGGGGACTTTAAAACCAAAAACAAGGGAGAAAGTGATCATTTCCTCATCTACAGGCCTAAATGACTGTGTACGTATTCCCAAAGCAGCTATAATTACACAAGTGATCACAATGTAATCAGGTTAATCATGTCAATGTAAATATTTGGACTTTCAGTTAGCCCGGATAAAATGAGGACATTCACCCATTCCCACCTGCGCTTGTGTGTCAGTCACACTGCATATATATTCACGCTCACAGTGTGTGTGTGCGCGTGTGTGTGTGTGTGTGTGTGTGTGTATTCGTCTGTGTGTGCATGTATGTGCGTGTGCACACCAAAGATAGACATCTTTGTGGTGTGTGATCAACTCAACAGCAAACAAACAGCAGCCAATCGGTGAAGCCAGCCTTAAAAGCAAGCAACAATCACCACAGCGAGCGTTTAAATTAAACAGCCAATGTCAGATTTGGGAAAAGGCAACAGCTGTACCAGCTAGCACAAAAAAGAAAGTCCAACGACAACTGGATAAGACCAGTGCCGCACATGGCCTAATCAGTGTGGACAAAGAGCTGTGTTCATATTTCTGAAGTGAATCGGCCCTCACACTGAGAATAACATTAAAGAGGCACAGGAACCGTGACCTTCAAACACCGAACGACAAAATAAAAAAAACTCCTATTGCCGTGGAAACTGTGCGGTAAAGTGAGGCAGTGAGGCGAAACAATAAATCAGTACACTTAAGAAAGAGCCATTATCGCGCAGGTTATCTGAGATGTTTACGGACCTGCACTTTACTGCCAGCGCGGAGCTGCCTAATGTTACGGAAAATAAAAATATATAAATAATTCTGCCACTTAATATGCGTACAGTAAACTGAAAAAAAAACAACCTACTTCTGTTTAAGAATAAACAGAAATACTGGCAAAGGTCAGAGAATGACTACAACAAGAGGGAGAAGAGGGAGCCCCCGTTCTACAGTTAAAAGGTCATGTGACATGACCCTTGACCCCCACTCAAAGCCTTTACAGTCCAGACGTGGAGACACCTGCTGTTCAGAAAGTCCAACCCAAAGGTGACTGTGGGTTCTACATGGGATCTCAACATGCCATGAGCCAGTTGGGTAAAGATCTAACCCCAGCCCCTAACTCATATAACCGCTTCTCCAAGTCATTACGCCCATGGGCAAGCTTACACTCTCAGTGCCACATGAGGCCTTGGGCGCCCCCTTCAGGCTACATTACGTATGATGTGGGTAAAGGAAGAGAATGCTGGTACAGGTGCGTAGACAGGTAATAATGGGACAGGTGCACAGGTATCTGTGGATCAAAGACAGGTCCATGTGCACAGACAGGTCATGATGGAACAGGTGTGCAGGTACCTCTGGCTCAAACACAGGTATGGGTGTGCAGACAGGTAATGGTGGAACAGGTGCACAGGTACCTGTGGCTCAAACACAGGCACAGGTGCACAGAGAATACGCACCTGCGCAGAACACAGCCGCTGGACACAGGGCAGAGGAACCCGAGACCAGACGAGCATCACCTGATCATGACCGCAACGCGTGAAACACCTCCAGGTGGAGGTAGAGACTGATGACTACAGACCCAGAGCTCCGCACTACCTCCACCCCACACAATCTGCACTGAGACACCCTGCAAGACTCTCACAGCCATTCAGTACCACTGCAACAGCACCTACCAGAGAGGACCAGCGATAAGATCAGAAACCAGCCAGAGATCTGCGGCCAGACGCATTACCCAGCCACAGGAAAACACCACACGCAACATCACAACAAAACCACAACAACAGCCCATAATTATAAAAAAAACACAATACAAAAATAAAACAGAAAAGCTATGTCACTACATCCAAGACAACAGTACGCATGGAACAAGATGCACGGCTTGCGTAGAAACAAACAGCCTTGCGCATCTGGACAGAAGCTTCTAGAAATTCTGATGGCAGCAGTCGTCTGTGAGGAGAGGGATGGTGAAACTGTGTGGGGATAAATGACGTATCTGAGCCGTCCTCAGAGAAGCCACTTTAAATTCAGGCCGTGCAGGAGGAGGAATATTGCCTTCTTAAACAGCCACAGAGGGCCACCACAGTTTCATTACTCGCGCAATGAAAATATTAATTTAAAAAAAAAGAGAAGTCAAGGAAATTGTTTCACTCACACACACACGCGCACACACGCACACACACGCGCACACACCATGGAGTCACCAGTTTCCTACTGTACCTCAGACCGAAAAATGTTTGGTCTGAGGTACAGTACGAGTGCCGAGCGTTTGTCCATACGGGTCATCAGCTCTCCGCCAGTGTCGTTCTCAAACGCCGTTAGAATTTTCCCCACTCGTGAATTCCAAACTCCAATCGCTACGCGCATCTAATCTCCAGACCCATCCGTCAGCCCGGCTCCCTGTAATAATGAGATAATGGCACATCTGGGTGCCCCGCGGTGGAGAGTCACAGATACCCCGCATAGATCTGAATGGGGGGAGGGCATGGGATTGGGGGGGGGGGGGGGGGCTGGTTATGAGCACCGCAGGCGGAGTGGGACACAGGTGGGCGAGAGTGTGCCCATATTAGGATGCGTGCCCATGTGGCCCTTTTGGTCTCGCTCATGCTTCCAAAGGGCGGGGGGGGGGGGGGGGGGGGTCACCTGCAGTGTTCCGTACAGAGGCTCCACCCTCTTCTAGTCCGTATCAGGCTCTGCTTTTCCACCCAAAACACCAACACAATCCACTGGCCTCCGATATAGATGCTAACTTCTACGCCCTGTGTCCAATTTAACCACAAAATACAATTCCAATCTGATAGAACACAGAACACCATGCACAGGCTTCCTAAAGTCAGCTCAGATGTGTATGTATGCGTATAGGATTGTGTTTTTGAGTGACTGGTTTTGTAGGGGCATGTATGAGTATGTTAGTATATGTGCATGCTTTCGTGTGTGTGTGTGTGTGTGTGTGTTTGTGTGTGTGCGCGCACATATGTGTGTTTATGTGTTTGTGGGTGTGTGTGTACGTATGTGTGCGTACCTATGTGGGTGTGTGTGTGCACATATGTGTGTTTATGTGTTTGTGTGTGTGTCTGCGTGTTTGTGTGGGTACGTATGTGTGTGTGGGTGTTTGTGTGTGTGTGTGTGTGCACATGCATAAAAGTGGTCTGAAGTCAAATATTTATAGTCTGAGCTTCTAATCTCATCAATATATATTTTCCTTTCTGCCCTTGTGTCTCTGAATCTGGCCGAAGTGTTAGAGGTGAGATTCTAACATGGAAACCCTGCTTCCCCAAACCGCCACCTCACAGGAAACAGAACGTGTTGACCGCTCTCACCCGGTCAGACGGCAGGTACGTCACACCCCCCCGCGTGGTCACGGACAAACCGAATTACACGCCGTCCCGCCACGGGAACCGCACTCCCACTAACAACCGACCATCCCCGCGGGTGGCTCGAAAAGCGAGAGCGAGAGAGATTAAAAAAGAGAGGAAAAACCCAGCCTGCAGTACCGCCCTTGGCCATTGGGTGTCTCTCTTTCACTGTGCAAGCGCAGCGAACCACCGTCCGTTCACCCGGGGGCCTCCCCCCCCCTCCCCTCCTCTCCTCTCCCCTCCCCTCCCCTCTCCCCCTCCCCTCCCGGACTCCCATCTCCACATAATATATACACCATCATTTGAAAATGGCAGCTTTTTGAAAATTCACCTTGATTATCAGACATTAAAAGTGACTTATCCTGCGCGGAGTCTGCAGGGCTGGACGGCCGCAGACAGCGGAACAAAGGGGCCGGCGCTGCATTAACGCCTCTCCTGGGCTCGCCGGGCGGGGGGGGGGGGGGGGGGGGGGGGGGGGGGGGGGGGCAGGGGAGCGGGGAGCGGGGAGCGGGGGAGGCTGGCCCTTTGTTCTCGCCAACATCCAATTATTTTTAACGCGTGCCTCTTTTTCGCAACAACAAGAGCGAATTTAATTTTAATGCACTCCAAAAAAAAAAAAGAAAAGAGAGAGAGAGAGAGAGGAAGAGAGGGAGGGAGGAAGAGAGAAAAAAAATGCTTTTCTTAAATAGAGAAGGGGACTAGTGCTTAGTGGGGGTGGGGGGGGGGGGTTTGAGAATTAAGCGAGTGTAGATCTCGCCTTATGGCCTGAGTCAAGCGATGGCAACAATAAACCCCACGGAAACCAACACACACACGCACAGTAAACACGCAACACACTTAGAGGTACTGTACACTACACACACAAAACACTGCACACAAGTACTGTACACTACACTACACACACACACACAACAGTGCACACAAGTACTCTACACTACATACACATACATAACAGTGCACACAAGTACTGTACACTACACTACACACACACAACAGTGCACACAAGTACTATACACTACATACACATACATAACAGTGCACACAAGTACTGTACACTACACTACACACATCTCTGCCTAGCACTCCACAATTCTTAAGAAAACAACCCAAACTGATGCGATCAAAACAGGAAAAAGAAAATCAAAACAGGAAGTGCACAAATCAATGCATCCCTACAGACACACAGTGCACAGTAAGCATGCGTACACACTCGCGTCCCCATACGTACCTACACAGCCAGAAATTAAACACACAGACGAAGGCACAAATGTACGAAGGTGGTTGAGGTAACGCAGCCATGGGGGCAGAGGCCATTGGGCGAGACGCGTAAGCGTGCTTTTCTAATTGGACGGCCGCTTTATCTCCCTGTCAGAAGGGCGGCGAGGCCCGGCGCTGGCCCCCTGGGGGGACCCCGGCGTTTTATTACCGCCGCCCCCCCCCCCCCCGTCCCGCCGGTCTCCGGGGGGGCCGCGCACGCTCGGACGCTGCCCTTCCACACGCCGCTGGCGCAAATTGAAATAAACGGGCGAAAATAGCGGCGATTTCGCCCGGCGTTAACGGAGCGCCCCGTGCGAGCGACTCCGCGACGTTGGCGGCCATCTTGTCCGCTGCGTGCCGATTCCGCGCGGTGTTGCGAAACGACCGTCTTCCTCCGCTTACCGCCGCTGATGGTGGACTCGGAGTACCGAGATTTCACATTCTTTAAAATAAATAAATAAATAAATAAATTAAAAAAAAACCTGTTTATTAAGGCAGAAACCCACACGTGGCACATGGGAGGAGAAGAGCCCACACACAGATGCATGTGTTCTTATGCGCACATGTATACACGCGTATGTATGTATGTATGCATGCACACAGACCCAAACATGTGCAGGCACACGCATGTACACACACGCGTATTGGTGTGATTGTCTGTGTGAGTATGTGTGTGTGGGAGTGCGGGTGTGTGTGCGTGTGTGTGCGGTGTGTGCGGGTGTGTGTGTGTGTGTGTGTGTGTGTGTGTGTATGCGTGGAAGTGCGGGTGTGTGTGTGTGTGTGTGTATGTGTGTGGTGTGTATGCGTGGGAGTGCGTAGGTGTGTGCGTGTGTGTGTGTCCGTGTGTGCGGTGAGAGAGACACGCACTCCGCTGGACGGTGAAACCAATTCCCGGGAGATTGTTAAATTAAAGAGCGCGGTCCAGGCTGTTTACAGTTCTCACTCTGTTCTCCTCTCAATTCTGTGTGTGATTAGCAATCATTCACCGGCTGGCTCGGGCAGACCAGTGCACTGGGGGGGCGTGGGGGGGGGGGGGGGGGGGGGACTGCACACAGGTTAAAAAAAACCCTCCCTATTACCCAGCCTCCACCTCTTCAGCATCAGACCGCGTCTCTCTGGAAGGAGGTCTAATTAAAGCAGCGGCACAGGCTGGCGGGAAGCAGCCATTTTGTTCCAGAACCTTCCCTGAACCCCCAATAACACCCTCCCCCTTCCCCACCCCCAATCCTCATCTGAGCGGGCGTGGTCGAAGGTGGGGGACCAAAAGTCACGTGTACGAACAGAACGTGCGACTTGGCCGCAGTGACGTGTCACCCAAAAAAAAGTAATACAATAAATAAGTAATGCCAAACCAAATTCATCAAATCCACTTTGTTAGACCTGGAGAAAAAAATTGATGTCACAAAAAGAAAAGTAAATGGAATGAAATGGAAAAATGAATTAAAAAAAACATTAAGGTGCTAGAGATAACTGTGTACGAAATGGAGGAAGAGACAGGCAATGGTACAATGCCCCAGTGAAATAAACACACCCAGGCTGTGTCCGAATCAGCATCCTTCCACACTATTGAGTATGCTTGTTGAGTACACTGGATGAGAAAGTTGTGAAGCAGGCAAAATTTTCCATAAATGTAGTGTACATACAGTACAATCTAAGGATTCTTATTTCTGGGTTTTTGTACAGTACATTCAAGAGTATACTTTTCAGGAAGAAAACAAACATTTAAAAAAAACTTTAAAAACAAGGAGCAGCTTCGCTAACATTTTCCATCAACAACAACGACGACATGTGAGCATGGCCAGGGGTGGGACAACGGTGGGACGACTTACAATGCATCCACAGTATGTTCATAAAGTACCGTGGAGGATACTGCACTGCAAACTGCATGTTGCACACTAAACAGTACACAGCAAGTAGTACAGAGTATACTAGTACACAGTACACAGGACGCAGTAGCTAGGGCTCTGATTTAGACACACCTCCAGATACTCCAGAGGTGCTCAGTGAGAGTGGAGCCCAGCAACACTGAGGGGTGTGGGGGTGGAGCATGGACAGGAAGGGGAGGAGTCTCGGTGTGTCAGTGCCTACCTGCTGATTGGCAGAGCTGTGCTGGGCCTTCAGACTGGACACTTCCGTCTGCAGCTGCTTCAGCTGCTCTTCTGCCTGGAAACAGAACACACAAAGAAACACACACTCACACACACATACACAAAGAAACACACTCATAGACACATACACAAAACACCATACACACATACAAAAAACACCACACTCTCGTACAAACACAAACACAAAACACCACAGACTCATACATACACGTACAAAACATCACACACACTCATACACACATACACAAAACAGCACACGCTCATACACACATACACAAAACAACACACACACACACAGGAGCCAGAGAGGATAAGGAAGAAGACATGGACAGACCCTTGAGACACACAAAGAAAGAGAAGAAGAGAGAGAGAAGACAGACAACTATGAGAATAATGACTCTGCCGCAGAGCCGGGGGGACAGAGGTGTAAGGAGGGAGAGAACAGGCAGTGCCCGAGGGGCATCGCACACGTCAGCGCGACCTTACGTTTCATCTACACACAAGAGCTCCAAATCGCACCCCGCAACGCCAACCAGGCCGCGCCGTACGGCCTCCGTGACTGAACTTAGCGCCGAACGCGCAGGCGCGGTCTGTTAGGACGAACCCCGTGACACAGCCAACGGAACGCGCGCGGAAGCCGGCGCGCAGACCGGAGCGAGCGTGAGTCTGAACCCAGCCCATGTGACACCCGGGTGGAGCCTCGTCAGGATCGGCGGAGGCTCCGCCCTCTTTCACAATCGAACCAATGAGGCGCTGAAACACTGAAACTGTTTCTGTGACTGTACGGTCCACAGTCGTGCAAACGAAACCCAAACAGGAACACGGCTTGGATGTGGTCGTGCAGACGATCACAGAACCGTTTTTGGCTTAAATTAGACCAGTTCAGCTGAATCAGTGCTGCGCTGACGGTGAATCAGTGCTGAACATCCCTCTTCCACCCAAAATGTTCATCAGCTCGGGTCATGTGACTGTCCCCATTCTGGGAGGGAGGGTGGGGGGTTGATCACCCACTGGTTCTGACTCTCGTTTCAGTCTTTTTCTTACTTTCTTTCTCTCTCTCTCTCCCTCTCTTTCTTCTCTCTTGCTCTCCCCCCTCCCTCATCTGTTCTACAGTCCAATCATGTCTCACAACAGCAATCTGTCTGGAACAGCAGCGGCGAGCGGATTAAACTCCAGAGATAGCACACGCGCACACACACACACACACACACACACGGACGCACACACACACACACACACACACACACGCGCGCGCATCATTAAGGCTGAGAGAGCTGAGCAGGCCCCCGCCACTGAGACAAAGTCAACAGAGGTGACAGGAGGAGGGAGGGAGAGAGAGGGAGAGGGGGAGGGAGAGGGAGGAAGAGAAAAAGATGGAGAGAGGAAAAGACTGAGACAGGGAGGGTGGAGATGAGACAGAAAGAGAGAGAGAGAAAGAGAGGCAGAAAGAAAGGGATAGAAAAGGGGGGGATAGGGAGAAAGAGAGGGAGAGAGGGGAAAGAGAGGGAGAGAAAGGAGGGGAGAGACAGAGGGGAGAGAAGAGGAAGAGAGAGACAAAGTGGGAGGGGAGTGAGGAGACAGAAAAAGGAGGAAAGCCAGTGAGACAGTGAGAAAAAGAAAGAGGGAGAGAGAAGAGAGGAAAGAGAGACAGAGAGGGAGAAGAGAGGGATGGGAGTGAGAAAGGAGAAAGAGAGAGAGAAACAGCAGACTCTTGAGTAATCAACCACTTCCCCACAGTGCCAGAATGAACTGACTGAACCGAGCGAGAGGAAACAAACAAACAGCAGTCACAGACACAAAAGAAGAGCAACACCCGCTAACACACGGTCTAAAACCTGCTAACACACGGTCCTAACCCGCTAACACACGGTCCTAACCCGCTAAAACACGGTCCTAACCCGCTAACACACGGTCCTAACCCGCTAACACACGGTCCTAACCCGCTAACACACGGTCCTATCCCACTAAAACATGGTCCAAACCCGCTAACACACGGTCCTAACCCGCTAGCGCGTGGTCCAAACCCGCTAAAACACGGTCCTATCCCACTAAAACATGGTCCAAACCCGCTAAAACACGGTCCTATCCCACTAAAACATGGTCCAAACCCGCTAAAACATGGTCCAAACCCGCTAACACACGGTCCTAACCCGCTAACACACGGTCCTAACCCACTAAAACACGGTCCTAACCCGCTAAAACACGGTCCTAACCCGCTAACACGCGGTCCTAACCCACTAAAACACGGTCCTAACCCGCTAACACACGGTCCAAACCCTCTTCTTCTCCACCAGGGCACTACACACACCACAGTCACACACACTGGGGCGTAGGCCTGTTCCGTACCGGGGAGAGCGGGGGCCTAGCGCTGCAGCTATGACAAGGCCGGTGGGGGATTTTAGCGATGCGGGAGAGGGGATTGAACAGGGAAAGTGATGCGATTGGCTCTGTGTGTGGGACCGGCAGGGAGGTCACAAGCTGGGCCAACCTGGCAACCCGAAAGGCTGAGGTGGAAGCTCTGTGCGTCACCTGAAACGCCATGGACAGTTTTGAGTATGTGTGTGCGTGTGTGTGTGTGTGTGTGTGTGTGTACAGGTATACTCACGCTCTGTGCTCTCTCCTGGCAGTGTGTGTGTGTGTGTGAGTGCGTGTGTGTGTGTGTGTGTGTGTGAGTGTGTACAGGTGTACTCACCGTCTCCTCTGTGCTCTGTGCTCTCTCCTGGCAGTGTGTGTGTGCGTATGTGCCTGTGAGTGTGCGTGAGTGTGTGTGTGTGTGTGTGTGTGTGTGTGAGTGTGTGTGTGTACAGGTATACTCATGCTCTGTGCTCTCTCCTGGCAGTATGTGTGTGCGTGAGTGTGTGTGTGTGTGTGTGTGTGAGTGTGTACAGGTGTACTCACCCTCTCCTCTGCGCTCTGTGCTCTCTCCTGGCAGTGTGTGAGCTGGACCTGCGCCTCCCTCAGCTCCCTCTCCAGCTCCACGCACCTCCTCTCCGCCTGCGCCGTCTCCTCGCTCCCTCTCTCCCGCTCCTGCAGCGCGGCCCGCAGGGAGCACAGCTCCGCAGACAGCCTGTCCACCTGCAGGGGGCGCCGCCCGGGAGGGGAGGAGTCAGCCGCGCTGGTCTCATTAGCACCCTGCTACCGTCAGACGCAGGCGGATGTGTCCTCATCCACAGAGACTAAACCCCAGTGTGTTCAGGTCTGGTAGAGTTAGCGACTAAACCCCAGTGTGTTGAGGTCAGGTAGAGTTAGCGACTAAACCCCAGTGTGTTCAGGTCTGGTAGAGTTAGCGACTAAACTCCAGTGGATTGATATATGGCAGTGTTGGTGACTAACCCCCGGTGTGCTGGGTTATGGTAGTGTTAGTGACTAACCCCAAGTGCATTGCCATGCGGCAGTGTTGGTGACTAATCCCCAGTGCGTTGACATATGTCAGTGTTAGTGACTAAACCCCAGTGTGTTGACATACAGCAGTGTTAGTGACTAAACCCCACTGTGTGATATACAGCAGTGTTAGTGACTAAACCCCACTGTGTTGACATACGGCAGTGTTAGTGACTAAACCCCACTGTGTGATATACAGCAGTGTTAGTGACTAAACCCCACTGTGTTGACATACGGCAGTGTTAGTGACTAACCCCAGTGTGCTGAGGTCTGGTAGAGTTAGTGACTAAGCCCCAAAGCATTGATATACGGCAGTGTTAGTCACTAATCCCCAATGTGTTGAGATCTGACAGTGTTAGCAACTAAATCCCAAAGCGTTTATACACGGCAGTATTGGTGACTAACCCCCCAGGACAGACAGGGAGGCAGCAGTGGGGAGTTTAACCCCAGCACCCCGCAGAGAGGCAGACTCACCTCAGCACTCCGCTCCAGTTTATCAGCCCTGAGGGCCTCATTCTCCCCCTCCACCTGCACCAGGCGACCTTTGACCTCCGACAGCTGCGGGAGAGAGGGAAACGGCCATCAAACCAGCGCTCGAGCAGGACGACACCGGTCACCTCAGAGCACTAACCTCACCGGGGCCCTCTGTCCAGCCCGGCCTCATGTCAGCAGAGGTGCGTCCTTCTGCAGGAACTTCAGTCCAAAACAAAGACACAGCTTCTCTCCACACTGGGCCTACAGCAAACTGCTTCCCCATTTAACATACGACCCAAACGAGTGACCCGTTTCACCGAATCACACTCACATAAGAGACGCTCTAAGCATACTTCTCAAAGAAAGGCTTCCAAAAGGCTCCTCTGTGTCTCCATAGAGGAACCCTGTCTACTTCAAGGGTTCGTTTTAGGGCAAAATGGCTCAATCTGGGAGTTTTCACACTTTTCACACCTACTAAAGACGTCTCCATAAAGAACTAAAATGGACCCCCTACAGAGACAAGCCAAAGAGCCTGTTTTTATTTCTGAGAGTGCAAGCGAACGCAGCGAATGGGAAACCTCTCTGGATCCGACGGGCCTGAATCACATGCAGACGATCTCTGAGGCGAGGGCGGCGATTTCCGCTGAAGGTCAGAGCGGGGGTGCGCCCCCTGCTGGGAGCTCAGTGACCCGGCTGACCCCAGATCAGTCATTACAGACACATTGCATATGGAAATTAAAAAGCCCTCGCCCCCAGCTCCATCGCTGCTTGACGCCCTCCCGCTAGCTCGGCAAATTAGCCGCCTCCCTCCTTCCTGAGTTTTGCCCGCTGAATACGCGGTGAATTCAGGCGCCATTTTCAGAAGCCCAAAGCACCGTGAGGACGAGCGAGAGACCGAGGCAGAGCCGCACTGCCAAGGACGCACCTCTGGCTGATCCCAGATCAGTTATTCAGTTCAGCCGGTTCCTAGCAGCTTAGGAGGAAAGTCTGCCGCGGGTGTCCTAGCAACAGGTGACAGAGATGCTGCAGCGGTTGCCTGTTGGTTGACAGCCCCGGGCTCTGATTGGTCCAGCAGTGATGTGTCCCCCCCCCCCCCCGTCAGGAGAGGGGGGGCAGTCCTTTTCGGGGTTTTCCGCTCCGGTGCCCTATGACAGAAGTCTCGCGTGCCTCTCCGTTTCCCGCTGCCCCCCCCCCCCCAGATACTGTATCGACTTCATTGCATTGGTCTGCCTGCCTGCCTGCCTGCCTGCCTGCCTACCTGCCTGCCTGCCTGCCTGTCTGCCTGTCTGCCGGTCTGTCTTTCTGAGTGTCTGTCTGTCTGTCTGTCTGCCTGCGTGTCTGACTGACTGTCTGTGTCTGTCTGACTGACTGACTGACTGATGGGCAGAGCTGCTCGGTAAACACAGACATCTGGCTCTCACACACCCCCCACCCCCAGTGAAACACCGGGGGGGTTTCCAGCCACAAAAAGAAAAGACGGACCACAGCACCTGTCCCTGTCCCCCTCGTAGCCCCCCCAATTCCCAAATGTCCAGCTATTCATCACATATCCACCATTACGAAAGCTGGGGGGGGGGTCACGGGCAGGTAGTAGATAACACAGCAGCACCAGCGGCTGAACCAGCAGCGTACTCCTTTGTCCCACAGCCTGTGATACAGGGCAGGACCCTCGGCTGGAGGTCCAGGTTCCTCATTATAAAGCCCGGTAATTACACTAATAACCCCTCCGAACCGTTTGACGCATCTCCTAATTACAGACCCCCCCCCCCCCCCACCGCGCAGACAATACCGCGAAGGCGCCAAGCTGCGATCGAGGCTGCAATTACACGCAATTTATTCAGTTAAAACCGCGAAGATGTGCGCATTTACAACCCCGCATAGACGCGCCGCCTCGCTGCACACCGGCCGCCGTTCGCTGGCGTGACGCGGGATTGTCCCGAGCGCTGGGGGGCTCTAACCCCCCCCCCCGGTGGAGCTGACGGGTGGCGGGCGGGTTCGCCGCGGTCAGGGTCAGAATGCCCCGTGCCGGTTCGCGGTAAAGCCGCTGGAGGCTGAAGTGTACGTCCCGAGTTCACCGATTATTACGCCTCCGATTACGGGCCTGATGTTTTCACCGGAACAACACACCGCTCAACACCTGAGTCCGTCCAAACACACGCGAACATTCTTACAGAACACCCAGGCATTTATTACTACATTTAGCAAAGCTTAGGAAACACACTAAATGTTCATAATACAAACTTTCTTTTCATTTTCTTTCTTTTAATCACTTGCCCTTGACACTCGACACCATTGACAATTTCCCTCAACGTGTCACCCAGATATAAACAGAGGTATAAATAAACGTTTGCTTCAGATATTGAATGATTCCACCCTTTAACGGCTATCCAAGTACAGCAAATAAAGACTAAGGACACATAAAAACACATTCATGCCCAACACAGCGTGCGAGACTCACAACGATGAGGAACTGTGGAGAAAAAGGGGGTAGGCCCGAAAAGCCTGGGACCGGTAGTAGGTGGCATACCTGGGCGCGGAGCTCCTGGGCCTGGCCCTCTGCGGCGGAGAGGTCCCTCTGCAGCTGCTGGGTGCGGCCGCGACCCCGCTGGAGCTCCTGCTGGCTCTCCTGCAGCTCCCTGCGCAGCTGGGCGAGCCGCCGCTCCTGGGCGTCCAGCTATCGAGCGGCGGGGAGGAGGAGGAGGAGGAGGAGGCAGAGCGCGGAGAGGAGAGGAAAATCAATCCGCCGTAAAGATCCGCTCGCGCCCGAGCCTGCCGCGGGGGCGGGGGGCGCAGGGGTGGGGGGGGGGGGGGGGGGCGCAATGCCAATATCCCAAGCTCCTGTACCAACCCAACCAACTGAGTCTGAGTCCAGCCCAACGGGACCGAAAAAACCGTTGGGCTATACCCACTTTCTGACAGAGACCGGCGGTGACTAACTGTCAGTCACTTTGGAAAAAAAAACACTCTCAGCTACAGTAACGTCCTTTCGTTTGGTCATTCAAAAAAAGCCAAGAAAACAAACAGAAAAAGAAACAAGCAAAGCCCCTCCAGACCACATCTGTAACGTCTGTATTCTCAACATGGAGGTGCGTCAAACAGGACCATTAGAGAGAGAAGAGACACTTGGCGTGTGACACGTTAAAGAGACGAGGTAAAAGCACGAGGGCCGATTCGGTCGTTCGGCTGGCGAATCGTCCCAACTCCCAACTTTTCTCCGCACGTTTCAGAGAACGTTCGCCCGTTTCCCAAACACAACCTTTCAACTTTTGACAAGCGTCGAGCGACGCGTGCGCGTTTGCCCCCCCCCCCCCCCCAAAATCGGGGGGCTCGCTTCTCCGATGCGCAGATCTCCAGACGCCAGGTCAGCGCACGGCGAGACACAAACGGGCGCATTAATAAATAATGAACTAATTAACTAATTAACATCACGCCTTCGCCTCAAAATCCCCCCACACAGCCACGCTGACAGAGTGGGAGAGAGAGAGAGAGAGAGAGAGTGAGAGAGAGAAGGGAAGGGAAGGAAGGGAAGAGAGAGGGACGGAGGGAAGGAGATGAAGAGAGAGAGAGAGAGACAGAGAAGGAGAGACGCAGAGAGAAGGAGACACACGGAAAGAAGGACAGGAGGAAAGAAAGAGAGAGTAGAGAACTGAGAGAAGCTGAGAGAGAGAGAGGAGTGAGACAGACCCCCTTGGTCCCGGGACGTTTTCGGCGCGGGGGGATCAGCAGCCCGGGACGGGAGCCAAGAGTCCTCGCGGAGGCCCCCCCGCCCCCCGGACGTACGCAGCGGGGTCCGCTCCCCGAAACAACCGCATCCCATAGCGAGGGAAAAGAGGAAAGAGGAAACCCCACCATAGAGGAACCCCGCCAAAAAAGAACGGTCCATCTTGGTCCCCCTCCCTCCCTGACCGCACTCCATCGTCGAGCGCGACCATCGCTCGCGCTCTTCCCTGGCTCCTGACAACGACCGCCAGCCGGCAAAAACTCCCGCTTCCTCATGGATGAAGATTTTTTAAAAATATATTTAAACTACAGATTTCTGTTGGTCAGTTCCAAAAGAAAACAAAACAAAAAAACTAAAGAAAAAGGCAAAAAATTAAACCCGCGTTGACTTTAGCCGGGGATCTCTCCCTTCCCGTGAGTGATTCGCAGCGATAACCCTGCTGTTTCTCTCTCTTTCTCCTACAGTCTCTCTCTCTCTCCCTCTCCCTCTCTCTCAGCCCCTGTTCCCCCCTCCTAAACTGATCAATACTTCATTTAAATCATGACATTAGCACACTACAACAGGGGAAGAATGAGAGGCTGGAAACCCAAGCGCCTCTTATGTTAAGCTCTGGAGTCCGAGGGCTCGTATTCGCGCGACGCACGCGTGCGGAGATGGAGGGGGAAACAAATCACGTAAGAAAACGCGTAGACAAAAAAAAATAACTAAAAAAAAAAAAATGTATGCAAGTTTTCACGGTAGCGTTTTTTTTTTTTTTCGCTCCAGTCTTTTTCTAAGCTTCCGGAATGATCAATATTTCATTTAAATCCCGTTCCCAAGCGTGCAATCACAACATCGGGCAGCTTTCGAACAAAAGCGGGGCGGTTTTAATGATCGTTCGCCGAATTCTCAGACGGAAAGAAGGCAATAATTAGAAAGATAACGTCTTTTTTTTAGTTTTTCTTTTTTTAATTTTAAATTTCAGGCATGGGATTGACTCTCGTTACACTTCCTCTCTGTGTAATGGCGTGATATACCTGCTCTCTCACGCGCATCGGACATCGCGCGCGTAAAAGAATTAAAACGATCGATAACCCGCACGCGAACGCAGATCTACAGCGTCATACGCGTTTGGTTCTGACGGGGTAATGGCGGGGGGGAGGGGGGGTGGGGGTTTGGAATTTCTCCTCCCGGTCGGAGTGCGGGGTCCCGGGCGCTGGACGGTATTCCCGGGAGTTTACCTGTGCGCTCTGGGAATCTCGGGCCTGGTGGGACAGGAG
Source organism: Anguilla japonica (assembly GCA_025169545.1). NCBI lineage: Eukaryota > Metazoa > Chordata > Actinopteri > Anguilliformes > Anguillidae > Anguilla > Anguilla japonica. The sequence goes on along the minus strand of CM045887.1, from coordinate 58,529,212 downwards.
CAGGTCCTGCCGCAGCTTCTGGATGGAGGCGTCCCGCCGCGACAGCTGGAGAACCGGTCCGATGGGTCCGGGTCCGGAGTCCCAAAAAATGGGGGGGGGGAGGGAGGGAGGGAATGGGCACAGGAAAAAAAAAAGAGAAAAGACAGGACCAGAGTGAATCCAAAACACGGGATGGTGGGGGTGGGGGGGTTTTAAAAGGGGGGGAGGGAAGCGCCATGCGACAGGAACACTGCGCACGCGTGCGGCCAGCCACCAACGTCACCGCGGCGATTGAGCCGCAAGGCACCGACGAGACAAAAGTTATTGATCCGGAGGCTTCTCTCAGCCCTAACACGCGTGACAGCTGCACTGGCACTGCGGGGTGGGGGGGCAGAGAACCCACCCCCTGCGCCCCCCCACCCCCCCAGCCAGGCTCTCTGATCTGACTTGGGGACGGGTCATTAGCAGGCCTGGTATTGATCCCCCTCTTAAACATCCCTGGTCTCCCTTCCATTCGGACAACGTTACCACATCCTCCCCCACCCCCACCCCCACCCCCGCACCCAAATGACTGACGACCTTCTGCAATCAGAAAGGCACCAAACCATCGTTTCTGTTTGTCGTTAAAAATATCACTGAACACGTCGTTTGTATTCATTTTAAGTGCAAAAATCAAATGTATGTACGTGGAGCGAGGAGTAGGTGTGGTGGATCACTCCGATGTCGCCACAGTGAAAGCGTGCGTTTGGGGGCGACTGGCGTTCTGTTCTGTGGACACGCAGAGGATCATAAAGTGCGTTGTTTATACGAGGCTGAGGCACACTAGCTGCGCCAGCAATTTAGGGAAAGTTCATAAAAAGGCCCCATAAAACACCCCTGGTGTCTGTATCGTGTGCAACATGCATTCTCACGGTCCGTGTCTGAGGCAGGTGAAGGTGGTGGGGGGGGGAGTGGGTTGGGAGGAGATGAGGGGGATTTGGGAGGGTGGGGGGTATGCTGTACTGTACCTCAGATTTCAGCAGCTCGGTACCCCTCAACGTTGTGGGATGAAGAGCGGGGGGACACTTGACGAGGGCTGGCTCGTATTCACCTGAAAAAAAAAACAAAAAACACAACGCGGTCTTTCAATGATTGGCTTCTCACCGTTACGAAATGATTTACCGCACACCCAGCATCACCACGTTCCAGCGCTTTGATTGGTTGCTTCTGTCAAGCTGAGCTGGTCTTTATTATCCCAGAGGATGGGTCAGTAATGCAAATAAAACAAACCGTTGCAACGTAAAGGGACACAAGACCACACCAGCTAACGCAACAATGATCCTCTCCACTGCTTCTTACACTGAGGGTAAACTGAGCCAACCAAAACACGCATGCTCTGTTTAATACGTACGCCAGGGGTGTCCAATCTTATCCCGAAAGGGCTGGTGTGGGTGCAGGTTTTTTTTGGTTTAGCCCCACAAAGACACCCGATTCCACTAATCAAGGTCTTGACTGAAGATCTCGTTGATTAGTTAATTAGTTGAATCAGGTCTCTAGTGCTGGGCTAAAAAAAAAAAAAAAAGCCTGCACCCACACCGGCCTGTTTGGATAAAATATACGCCCCTGATATACACTATGTGCTTGTCCAGCCTATGAAGCAAACGGGAACCTGCACCAAACTCAGGTTGGGAGAGAGGGAGTAAGAGTGAGAGAAAGAGAGGGAAGCGATGGAGGAAGAGAAAGAACTGTCAGACAGACCAAAAATCTCTAGTCCCCCCCCTAAGTAGTCGCGTCAGTGTAACGACCTCCACCGAATGAATCTTTGGTGAGGATGCCCAACATCAACGCACTGTCTGTTTCAGGACCACAGTAAGGCCTTCAGAGAAGGACCAGCTGATTCCAGCAGCCATGAACCCACAGGCCACAGACCACTACTCCCTAACCTCTAACACAGGGCTCTACAGCGCTCCCATTTTAATGTGATGAAGTGCTAGATGGAAAACTAAATTCGGAGCACAACTCCTAATTGGGGCGCATTAGGGCGGCTCCTAAATTTTTGAAACTCAGGAGCATGAGCTCCTTGGGGAAAGTGTTGACATAGAGCCCTGGGACATGAGCCATATATTTACTCCTTCTCTTTCTCCCACCACTGTAACCTCAGACTGACCACACGCTGCCCAACTCGCCACTACCATCCCCATGCCCACACAGGAAGGTGTAGCAAGGCGTGTACCCCACTTCCACACTACAGGCCAGGGAGCGCAACAGAAGGACACCCCAATACCTGTAGGTTACCTGCGCTCAGGGGCAGTCAGAAGCCTGTAGATACCTGTGGAGTCACTGGGAGGCACGGAACGCCGGGACACGGTGTCGTTAATGGCACAGCCCGGATTCAAACTAGCAAGCCCTGAGCTCCTGACCACACGACACCGAAGGGCTAATTTCGAAGCACAGAGCCATGTGCTTCCACTAGCACTGCCACAGAAATATGAGGAGTCTAACATGAGCAACCTGTATGCAGCAATGCCACCCTGTATGCAGCAATGCCACCCTGTATGCTGCAATGCCAACCTGTATGCAGCAATGCCTCCCTGTATGCTGCAATGCCAACCTGTATGCAGCAATGCCACACTGTATGCAGCAATGCCACCCTGTATGCTGCAATGCCAACCTGTATGCAGCAATGCCACACTGTATGCAGCAATGCCACACTGTATGCAGCAATGCCACCCTGTATGCTGCAATGCCAACCTGTATGCAGCAATGCCACACTGTATGCAGCAATGCCAACCTGTATGCAGCAATGCCACACTGTATGCAGCAATGCCAACCTGTATGCAGCAATGCCACACTGTATGCAGCAATGCCACCCTGTATGCTGCAATGCCAACCTGTATGCAGCAATGCCACACTGTATGCAGCAATGCCAACCTGTATGCAGCAATGCCACACTGTATGCAGCAATGCCAACCTGTATGCAGCAATGCCACACTGTATGCAGCAATGCCACCCTGTACGCAGCAATGCCACCCTGTATGCCGCGATGCCACCCTGTACGCAGCAATGCCACCCTGTATGCCGCGATGCCACCCTGTACGCAGCAATGCCACCCTGAATGCCGCGATGCCACCCTGTATGTGGCAATGCCACCCTGTATGCAGCAACGCCACCCTGTATGCAGCAATGCCACCCTGTACGCAGCAATGCCACCCTGTATGCTGCGATGCCACCCTGTATGTGGCAATGCCACCCTGTATGCAGCAATGCCACCCTGTATGCAGCAATGCCAACCTGTATGCAGCAATGCCACCCTGTATGCGGCAATGCCACACTGTATGCAGCAATGCCACCCTGTATGCGGCAACGCCACCCTGTACGCAGCAATGCCACCCTGTATGCCGCGATGCCACCCTGTACGCAGCAATGCCACACTGTATGCAGCAATGCCACCCTGTATGCGGCAACGCCACCCTGTACGCAGCAATGCCACCCTGTATGCCGCGATGCCACCCTGTACGCAGCAATGCCACCCTGTATGCCGCGATGCCAACCTGTATGCGGCAATGCCACACTGTATGCAGCAATGCCACCCTGTATGCGGCAACGCCACCCTGTATGCGGCAACGCCACCCTGTATGCGGCAACGCCACCCTGTATGCTGCAACGCCACACTGTATGCAGCAATGCCACCCTGTATGCGGCAACGCCACACTGTATGCAGCAATGCCACCCTGTATGCAGCAATGCCACCCTGTATGCAGCAACGCCACACTGTATGCAGCAATGCCACCCTATATGCAGCAATGCCACCTGGCGCCGCTCCCGCGTCCCACAATCGGCCGCTTGTGGGGGGGTGTCACCTATTTTTGACAGACAGCTGTGTTTCGTTAAATGTCGACCGGGTTTAATGTCGTATTTTATGCACGTTGTCCGGTCTAAAATAAAAATCATTTTTGCAGTCACCTAGATCTGAAAGATGTTAGCCAGCTGCCCAGCTAGGCTTTCCAGTGTGGCTTCCCTGTGAGGCTGCAGCCGGTGTGTCGTGATCCTCACACACAAACATGCATTTCTCAAGGAAATACAGTATGACCAGACAACCGCAGACCCACCCTGCCTTCACAGTCTACAGTCAATAACACGACACGGACACGTCGCACATTAACACACTGTGAGCGCACATTAACACACTGTGAGCGCGCATTAACACACTGTGAGCGCACATTAACACACTGTGAGCGCACATTAACACACTGTGAGCGCACATTAACGCACTGTGAGCGCACATTAACACACTGTGAGCGCACATTAACGCACTGTGAGCGCACATTAACACACTGTGAGCGCACATTAACACACTGTGAGCGCACATTAACGCACTGTGAGCGCACATTAACACACTGTGAGCGCACATTAACACACTGTGAGCGCACATTAACACACTGTGAGCGCACATTAACGCACTGTGAGCGCACGTTAACGCACTGTGAGCGCACATTAACACACTGTGAGCGCACATTAACACACTGTGAGCGCACATTAACGCACTGTGAGCACACATTAACACACTGTGAGCGCACATTAACACACTGTGAGCGCACATTAACACACTGTGAGCGCACATTAACGCACTGTGAGCGCACATTAACACACTGTGAGCGCACATTAACGCACTGTGAGCGCACATTAACACACTGTGAGCGCACATTAACGCACTGTGAGCGCACATTAACGCACTGTGAGCGCACATTAACACACTGTGAGCGCACATTAACGCACTGTGAGCGCACATTAACACACTGTGAGCGCACATTAACGCACTGTGAGCGCACATTAACGCACTGTGAGCGCACATTAACGCACTGTGAGCGCACATTAACGCACTGTGAGCGCGCATTAAGACACTGTGAGCGCACATTAACGCTGTCTCTCTAACTGAAACACAGCGCTGTCCGGCCGAAGCGCTGGTAAGACCAGCCGAGACCGTTCCCGCTCCGCTCCTGTTTGTTTGCCTCTCTTCAGCGCATCTCTCCCTCCAGGCGTCAGCTTCGCTGGAAGAGATTAATTGCGGTATCTCCAGAGAGAGAGAGAGAGAGAGAGAGATGGAGAAAGAGAGAAAGAGAAAGAGAGAAAGGGAGAGATGGAGCGAGAGACGAGGTGGCGGGAGCGAGCCGCGCGCCGCCATCGCCGGCTCCAGACGGCTTCGCCGGGCTCCGCCGGACGCCTTTAATATTTGGGACTTTTCACGTCACCCTGCTGCTAAGTCCCTAGCAACCCCCCATAGCAACGCGCTCCGGCATCAACGTGAAACGCATGGCAAGTTCCTCCCTGGCTCTAGCTGGAGAGGGAGGGGGCGGAGGGGAAGGGGGGGAGAGGGTGGAGGGGGGGGGGGGGGATGGGGGGGGGGGGGGGTGGGGGGGGGGGGGCAGATGAGGCTGTGCCTCAAAGAACAAGATTAGACTGCAGGTAAGAAGCCCGAGATTCAGCAACGAGCAAAGACCCCACAAGTAACAATGCTGTGTGTTTGTGTGTGTGTGTGCGTGCGTGTGTTTGTGTGCATGTGTGTATGAGCCTGTAGTTGTGTATGTGTGTACATGAGCCTGTAGTTGTGCATGTGTGTTTGTGTGCATGTGTGTATGAGCCTGTGCATGTGTGTTTGTGCGTGAGCCCGTAGTTGTGCATGTGTGTGCGTGTGTTCAAAACAACCCCCTGATAGGCATATGACATATCATAGACACACCTGAAGCATAATGTACATTTCAATAAGAAGGTGTTCATGCCCCCCTCCCTTCGTATAAATGGTTCAGCACAGACAAAACGTCGGCCTGTGTCAGTACATGGAGACAACAGACAGAACATGTCAGTGGGGACACATCAGCGACTGGACCCGTGCCAACTGCCACCCCCTCGTATGAAAACGTTCCTGCACCCAGGTAATGAGCTCCCCTTTGGGGGGGGGGGGGGGGTTCCAGCATGCGGTTTCCAAGTCAACGGGAATTCTGTGCCTGAGCCAGCTCACAGCTCACAGAAGCTGCACCGCCATACCGCTACACTGTCCTTCTTAAACTCCGCCAAGTGTTTAACCTAATCACTTTATTTTTGAAAACACAGAATGGGCCCAGGTCACATGACAGTTTTTTTTGGGGGTCCTCCGGTTCTTGACAAGGATCTGGGCCCGTCTGTGGCCGGATTGGGGTCTGCCGCTTATCGCGGAGACAGCCAATCAGCGATCAGCGATCTGGATGCCAATTCTGAGCGTCCAGATCGCTGAAAAACTGTTATCATCACCCCGGACTCGGTGTCCTTGCTGCTAACCTAGAGGCGCGCTGTTTGTCTGCTCTAATCGAGTTCAATGATTAAGAGACATAAAAATAGCCCGGTCACGCAGAGGGAGGGAGGGGGGCTGATTATTTTTCCTCCTGTTGTGGCCACTGGAGCTGTTTTTTGTTTTTTTCTTCTCCTCGTTAATTAAGACACAGCGGATTCCAGCCGGACAAATTCCCATTTGCAAGGCGTGACTGTCTGGACCGTCTGGACCACGAAGGCAATGGGGATTTCAGGTCTGCTCAGGTCCTCACTGGGAGAACTGTACTGAAGTTTTGGGCAGTATTGTATAGGCTATATGTAGTAAAAAATAAAAAAAATCAGCCGCAACCTCTATGCTAGAACACCGTACCTGGGCATCTAACACCGAAATCTCTAAATGCAACAAAACAGACTTTCGCTACAAATTTGAGTCCAGTCAGGAGAACACAGAGCGTTCTTCTTCGCAAAAACCACAAACTCTAGTGCAAACGCACAATAACTGCGCCACAGCACACATCTGTGAAACATCTGCACTCACTGTGGAC
>CM045887.1:58509906-58514906 GCA_025169545.1 Anguilla japonica | reverse complement strand
CCCGCGTGGGAGGACCGGTGAGAGGAGCGCAGGAAAACGGACGCCTCCGTCTCCGCGGCCGCTGTTTGTGAACAGCCATCCACGTACCGACTGCTGGGAGAACAGCCAATCAGGCGCGGCGCCTGCTGGGGGGACAGCCAATCAGGCGCAGCGCCCGCACGCGAAACTGAACCTAATGAAGCAAATGAGGACAAATGCATAGTGGCTCAGGCCAGGTACAGGCAGCTACCTCTCCTCCCTTTCCCCACATCCATCACCTGCGTGCACAGTAAGAGCGTCATTACTCACAGTACACCTCCCTGGCATGTACCAGACACTCTCATCAAAACCCTCTGACTGCGCAAACGCCAGCCCAAAAACCCGGGACCAAAGTGCACTGAGTCCCCAGAGGGGGTAAAGTGAAGCCCAAAGAGAGACAGCAAGAGCAGGAAGTACAGACAACTTGCCAAATATCCTACTGAATATCCTAAGAACAAAACTGCTCTGATGAGCATTACACTACATGATACGAACAACAGAAAAGAAACCCTTGGGTGTGAAGAAAAACGGGCATTCCTGTAGAAAGGCCTACAGCTGGACTACGAGGGGTCTGAACTCAGGGAACGTGTTTGTTTGGCCATACTCGCAAGTTGCATGTAAAAAAAATAAAAAATAAAAAATAAAAAAAAACTTTTTCCAGAAAACTTTAGATGTATGCCTGGCTCTGGCTGTAGGGTATTAGAAGCGTGTTTGCAGGGACTGATTCAGGCTGGCCTTCAAATCGTCAAAAATCACTCAGAAGCAATAACTAACACCCCCCCCCCCCCCCCACCTTAAACACTGCAGATTAGGAAACAGGCCGGAGCAATCTGGAGCCAGAGTCAGCCGGCAAAGCCCACTGCTGGCCGCTGACCCATTCCCAAAAAATGACAAACTAGACCATTTATTACTTCTATCCATGTGGAGAAGTTTGCTGTGATCAGCGATGGTGGCATTTAGATTGACCCCCCCTCCCCCACCCCCTTCAGACCCTATCCCACCAGTATGTGTTGGGGATATATGGGGGGCAGGGGGGGCATGAAATCCAGCACAGGATAGACCCCCAAAGGGGGCTAGTGCACCTGAGGGATTTAGATATGGGCTGGGGGGGGAGTGGGGGGGTGCTGTGTGGCGTTTCGGGAGGGGGCCCAGGTGCTGACTGAAGCAGTGACTCTAAACCCCCCCCCCCCCCCTCCGAATACTGCAGAGGTCAGTGCTTCAGTAAACATGGCTCAGGTTCTTGGGGGGGGGGGGGGGGGTAGGATGGGGGGGCAGGGGGGGACACGGGGGAGCAGGGCAGGATGGGGGCCAGGGGGTTTACTCTGAGTGGGGGGGGGGGGGGAGGGGGGGGGCTGAGGGGGGGGGGGGCTGGGGGGGGGGGGTGGAGGAGAGAAATGAGGCTGTTATATCTATCGCTGGCAATCGGGGGGGGAGATGGGGGGGGTTGCTCTGGAGGGGGGGGGGAAATGGGGGGGGGGTAGGAGGGGGTTGCTCTGAGGGGGGGGGTGCTCGCTGGGGGGGGCTGGAGGAGAAATGAGGCTGTTATATCTATCACTGGCAATCGGGGGGGTGGGAGGGGGGTTGCTCTGAGGAAGGGGGGGGCTGGTAAAGGGGGGGGGGGGAGGGGAGAAATGAGGCTGTTATATCTATCGCTGGCAATTCACATTCACGGCTGTTTCATTCCAGGCCCCATCAGCCGTCTGATTGGAAGAGCGCACTGCAGAGACTTCATCAGGACCAAATTACTCTCTCTACCTCTCCATCACTCCCCCTTTCTCTCTCTCTCTCTCCATCTCTCTGTCTCTCCCCCTTTCTCTCTCCCTCTCTCTCTACCACCATCTCTCTGTCTCTCCCCCTTTCTCTCTCTCTCTCTCTCTCCATCTCCATCTCTCTCTCCCCCTTTCTCTCTCCCTCTCTCTCTCTACCTCCATCTCTCTGTCTCTCCCCCTTTCTCTCTCTCTCTCTCTCTCTCTCTCTCTCTCAACCTCTCCATCTCTCTCACTCTCTGGCGCGTACACACACAAGTACACAAATACACACACATGCATGCATGTACATACACAGTCTCACTCTCACGTGGGAGCACAGAACATACACACACACATACACAAATGCACACACGCACGTACACACATGCTCTCTCTGTCACACACACACTTGGTTCTACGGGCACTAAAACTGAAAGCAGGTCAGCTGGAGAGTTCTCACATATCAACTTCTGCAGGAGCATTTCCCATAAGGGTCTGGGCCTGGGCACTCACACACACACACACACACACACACACACACACACACAATTATCCCACAACTGTTTGCTAAGTGTGGGATTGCTTTAATAATTTACACTGTTAATTTCCTGCCCGTGCTCCCAGGAGCACCTCGGCCTGTTCAAACACACACGTGTGTGCATATTATTCCAGCTCCAGGCTGCGGCAGGAGCAATATTTACAGAGGAGAGCACATGAGTGAGCGCATATGAGAATGTGTTAGTCTGTGTGTGTGTGTGTGTGTGTGTGTGTGTGCATGCATGTGAGTATGTGTGGGAGTGTGTGTGTGTGTGAGTATGTTTTAGTGTGTGTGTTTCTGCATGTATCTGTGTGTGTGTGTGTGTGTGTGTGGGCATGTATGTGCATGTGCGTGTGTGTGAGTACATGCATGTGTGTGTGTGTGTGTGTGTGAGTGTGCATGCATGTGAGTATGTGTGTGCGTGTGCGTGTGTGTGAGTGTGTGTTTTAGTGTGTGTGTGTAGTTAAGCCATGACAGTTTCAGCCGCATTGACTGTAACGGCAGCCTGGTTTGGAGTCCCCGTCTTTCTGCAGTGAGAGGGAGGGGGAGGGGTTGGGGGAGGGGCCTGTTGGAGGGAGGGCCTGTGATTGACAGCAGGCTCCCTGGCGGACCGAAGGAGCAGAATGGCGGCTCTGACTGCGGCTCCAGTTTCAGACACTTTCTGTATTCATGGCCAGAGCCGCCTCTCCAGCAGAGTATGAGGGTTATTACCATTCTCCCGCAGAGCCACCGCCGCCGCCGCCGCCGCCACTGCCTCCCTCCCTCCCTCCCTCCCTCCCTCCCTCCCTCCCTCCCTCTCTCCCTCCCTCTCCTTCCCTCCAAACCCCCGCCATCAAAAACACCTCAACTGCTGAAAGTGCTAAAGTCTCCCCCCCCCCCTCCCCCCACCCAGCCGGACCACAACCCTCCAGTGTTGACTTGGCCGACAAACTCTCCCACTCCTTCTCTCACACGCATACATAAAACACGCAAACATGAAACACTCTTTTGCTCATGCATACATACACACACACACGCACATGCAGTGAACACGCATGTGCAAGCATGACAAATTACAAACTGTGACGAGTCCATAAAAGCGGCAAACACAAGCAGACTCACGTATGCACGCATACAATGAGACAACTAGCAAGGACACAAATTAACATTCACAATGCACACCACATACACCACACTGTGCATAAACACACACATAAGGGATACAGTATGTAAAAGACACACGGGTCCGAGTGAGCGGGGTGGAGTCCGAGTGTGGGACGCGGGGGGGCCCGAAACAGTTCCGCTCAAGCGGGGCGGGGCTCTCTGTCACGCAGCGCGGCACGGCGAGCGCGTATCCCAGCGACGCCCGCGCGGCGAAGCAAAATGGCGGGATGGCGGGAGGGTCAGCGCCGGTTCAGAGGAGCGACCGTAATGATCGTTAATAATAAAACTTTTACGGCGGGTTAGGGGTTCGGGGGGGGGGGGGGGGGGGGGTTTGGGGGGGTGTGCGTGTGATATTGGGGGGGGTGTGTGTGTGTGGGGGGGGGGGGGGCCGCAGCGTTTCCTCCGCAGTGCCGCCGCGGTGCCGCGCTGTCACATGTCACAGGAGGCTGCAAATCAAAGGCAGCTCTTTTGATGAATATAAAACAGGGGCCCCCGCTGCGCGGGGCGACTGCTAGCCCTGCACCCCCCCCCCCCCGCCCCTCCCCCCCCCGCTCTAATCACCCGCCACCCCCGCCGCCGCCGCAAACGCCACAGCAGCAGCTCCCCGACTCGCACAGAAGGGAGGGAGGGAGGGAGGGAGGGAGAGGGGGAGAGCAGACAATCAGAGAACAAAAAAAAAGAGCCTGGTTCTGAATTGTAATAAAAAATTTTCTTCTCAAGGGGCCTGATTTCTTTTGGGTTGGGGGCGGGGGGGCAGTTTATTGCTAGAGGGGCTGGCTGAAGGGCGATGATGAACAGTATTTTACTCCCCAGAAATACCCACAACTGCATATTCTCTCTTTTTCATTGTTCTATCACCACAATAAATAAACAAAATATACAAATGTTATAACTCAATTGCCAAAAATTTTACAAATCATCGGCCTTATAATGGCACGTGCCATAAGTCAGACCTCCATCACTCACGCACTAGCTGCAACGTCTGTGAACTTCCATAGCTCAGCATGCAGTAATAACTTGTTGGCAAGGCAACCGCATATCCAGCGATGCATACTTACATAAAGAACGCTCGTAATTCTTTCTTTCAGCCATTTTGTTTTTTTAGCTTTTCGCCCCGATAACTCTCGGTCTCACCCGCTGCCGCAACATTGTGTGTGTCCGTGACAACGCACCCCAGCATGCACTCCCCTACACCAGCCTGCACCGCCAACCGCCAGTCATCAGCACTGCAGGAGTAAGGTTCATGCTGGCGCAGGTAATCAGCAGGTAATGCACAGGTAATCAGACCCTTCTGACTGAAGCCTGTCCACCGAGTGAAGCAATGCCGCGCTCTACCTCACAACATGGGGCCTACATCTACAGCAACATTAAAGAGCAGATGCCCTTATCCAGACGCATCTTATCCACAAAGCTTACAATCTTTACTGACAAACCATTCACGCAGCTGGATATTTCCTGAAGAAATTTCAGTTGAACGGTACAACCACATCTCCCCACCCCTCAGAATCGAAACCTACAGCTTCACAGCTACAACCCCAGTTCCCTAACCTTCA
>CM045887.1:58494906-58504906 GCA_025169545.1 Anguilla japonica | reverse complement strand
CATTGTACTCAGTCCACGAAAAGAAATGAAGAAGCCCATCGCGCAAACAAATTTGTCACAGGCACAGACGTTACATTTACGTTAAAACACGCTGCAGCTCACAAAAAAGAGGAACAGTTCCAGGAACATCTTCCATTACAAAAAACAAGAACAGCATGTGCCAGAGTGGATGTGTGGTTCAATTAAGTCCAGGAACCATACAGTAATAAAGAGGACATAAAATAAGCTTTAAATGTGTATCCTCGGTTGTTTTGGGTTCAGTTATTTTTTAAAAGCCTTGCTGAACAAGTACTGTGTTCCCCTTCACCTAATGACAAACAATGCCAACAACGGCCATGATCTAAAATCAGCTCAAGCCATTATAAGCAGCATTTCACTTTGCACGACTGAATTTCCGCATCCTTGAATGCAAAATGACCGTTATTCCAGTAACATTTCCCTGAATTCTACTCCTCGGTCAAACCTTGATGTTTCTAAAGAATCGTCACGGCCGATGGATATATGTGTAAATGAGTACAACCGCAAATGAGCAACTGCTTGCGCACTGCACTGAATTGCTTCCCGGGCTGTCTCCCATCTCCTCAAGTTCAATGCATAGCGCGCCGCCGACCGCAGTGCACTGCGACACCGCGGCAGCAACGGTGAGGGCGCTCGCGCACCACTTCACGTAGTCAAGGCCAGGACCAATGCCTTTTCTCCGTTTTTCATGGTTACGCTGCGTGGACATCCCCAATGCCCCAAAACTTCGCGCACTGTATTCCCAAGGTACAGCATATGAAATCCCTCTGTTGGCGAGATTTTTTTTTCTCTTTCCTCATTTTTTAAAGTGTCTCAACCTGCAACCCTCGGCCACGGAAGTGAGATGTCACAACAGTGCACACTCGTCGCGGATATACACTTTACTTACAGTCACCTCCCAGTGCATTTATCTTTCGCCTCTGCCCTCGCCACCGTTTAACTCCACCATTCTTTCACACAACCGAGGAGGCATGCCCGCATTACCGGGGAGGTTCCGGGGAAGCACTATCACACGGGTCACCGCGTCCACGCGAGTGACAAAGCACGCGGCAGTTATATTGAGTGCACGTCGGGAAATGAAAAGCGACCGTTAGCCATACCGGCGACCGTACAGCACGTAAACTGCATTCAAGCTTAGTGAAAGGATGCCCAAGGAGAATAAAAAAAACAGAATACTCCCTTTCGCTCTGCCATTTTTTATCTTGGGAATGGAATGCAGAATGTCGTGACTCGTTCTACTCGGGCACGGGGTAGCCGCAGGCTCGTTTCATTTCTCAAGATAAAACATAATGCAAGCTTAAGAATGTAATCATTACAGAAACTGGCACAATAAACGCGAGAAGACGAGAGCTTTTACTGCGGAAAAATAAATGGCCCGTCCAAGTCCTCAAATCGACACACAGTCGTTTCAAAAGAAAAGGATGAACGCTAGCTGAAGGCGATTTTAGCTATATGCTGATTGAACATAATGTCATTTCCTTATTCCGATAGAGTAAAATAATTATATTAAGCCACAAGGCCATTGTGATAACTAGTTTCCAATTTACTGCAGCCAAGCAATTTTCTTGCCAACAGACGGAGGAATATAGGCTAATTAAAAGAAGGTAGTTGCCGAAACACATTTACAGCCAGTTGTTTGATCATCTTTATTGTCACCTCTTCGCAGTATAAAGTGTTTCAACGCTGTCGCAATTTGAATTCGAAACACCGAACGACGTTGAAAACCCTGCCAGTGGCAATCCAGGTGTTTTAATCCACATCATTGCTTTTGTCGGCTATTTAATGACGTAGCCAAGGCGAATTCAAATGCGTTCGTTCACAGATGATCCGAATCCCATCTCCCTCGGTTCCTGGAGGCAGTCTCCAGGATTCACGAGGCACCCTACTTCATCAGAACGGTGCTGTCACGCGCTGTCTGCTGCGCGCGAGCGGTTGCTAGGATTTCTATTTTTTAATGACCTGGATTCCAATTACGTCGTAAATATAAAATACTCCACACGCTTCTAGTGCCGAGGCACTTGGATATTAACCCATCTTATGCCCATGCGAATTCTGTACCCACACAGAAATATAGGAAAGCCTTCCTTCTGCCTGATGCTAAAATTGTATCGTTCTTCACGTAGCCCAGGAAAACGTGCAATCTTTATGTTTTGTGGGCTACGTCGCTGCCAGAATAATAATTTTAATTTTTTTTTGCAAAGAAATCAACGGAAGAAAATGTGATGCGCTGAAATTGCCTTATGGGAGCCGACATGGACAACTCACTAACTGATAATAGGTGATAATTGCGCACGTGTGTACACACACGCACACACTTCCTATCTTGGCGAGATGCACGCTCGCTTGCTGTTTGTTGTGGCACATGCTATAATGTAGGCCTACAGGCAGGTAGTGACCACGAACACATCGAAAGGCGCAGAACGAAAAGGAAGAAATTAAGAGGCACGGAGAGAAAGCGATAGAAACTTCTGCACAGCGGACACGTCCTCCGGTGCGTTTCCACGAGCCTTCCCGCGGAGTGCCGGTCTTCGTGGGCACCGCCCCCCGCTGGTGTCCAGGGCGCTTTTACGCCCACCACTTCCTTTGACGCGCCCTGCGCGTACGCTCGGCCATAACCTCTCGGAGCCAGTTCCTTTACTCACATTTTACAGCCTGCTTGTTAATTTTATATTCCTGCAAATTACCACCCTCTCTCTCATGACCTCTGCGATTCTCCCTTGCAGCGTTTGCTCGCTGCATACTCCATATGCGCGCACGTAGATGTGTTTGAACAGTTACCGAGCATAGCTATGACCAAATATTAATTGCAAGTCTCTTAAGACTGTCATCCATAAATCGCGATATCTGGCAAATGTATTTTTAACGTTTGATCTCCATCTCCTGACAAAATAATGTAACCCAAGACGTCGGTTTCTTAACCGATACAACGTAAGACCCATTTCGGCATGTTTTCAAGACAAATATGGGCTACGTTTTTATGAAAAAATAATAAAAGTAATAAAAACAAAAAAGTGTCACCAGCAGGAATTTAGACGATGAACGCGTTTTTTCATCAGATAATTTCTCTTAAAGGTTCTCCGTTATCTACACAGCACCAGCGGCCTCGCGCTGTTCTGATCTTCAGAAGCTCAAATCACTTTATTAGCATGCTAATTACGATTTCATTCAGTGGAAATGAAAGCATACTGCGGAGAGATGCTTTGTTCTGTCCGGCCAGAAATGTAAAAAAAAAGGGGAGGGGGAGTTTGTTTGGAAGAGGGGCGCTTTTTTGTAGGGAATTATATTACATCCACGCGCTCACGCCTTCAACAAGGTAACAGTCCATAGGAAACCTTGGCAGATCAAAGAGCTCCTTGCGCGAGAGTGCAGCTGCCGCTCAGCCATGAACAATCAAGGCCAGTTATCCCGCCCGCTCAATTATGGCATTATTCATCGGAGGGACACTTCAAAGTTGGCTTTTCCATACCGCTTCACCCCTCATGAACAGCCCGTGCACGATTTAAAATTGCGCCGAATGCAAATAAATAAATAAATAAATAAATAAATAAATAAATAAACTAATTTAAAAAACAAACAAGGAAAAACTACGGTCCTTTAAAAGAGGTAGAGGCACGCGTCGGCGAGGTTTCATATACATAGTCATTTTAAAAGGTTATATTGTGCATCATATCTTGGTCAAATAAAAAGTAATCCGGTTACTTATCACATCTAATATAGGTATTGTGTAAACCAGAGAAAAGTACCAGCACGCTGAGGATAAAGCAATACTGGTCCTTCACGGTAATGAAAAAAGGGGAATCCAGAATCGGTGTAGAATATGCCACATGGTTCCGTGGTGAACTCAGGCACGGAACAGCCTGTACACATTACAGTAGCACCAAACAAATCACGCCCATGCCGCTCGCAGGCCGCAAAGGAGGCGAACGGCGAACAGCGAACGCGTAAGTTTCCAGCTCAACACTGCTACGAACCAGGCAGGACATAGCCGGAATCTCGTCTCTACCACAAAACAAGGCAGGGACATAGCCGGAATCTCGTCTCTACCACAAAACAAGGCAGGGACATAGCCGGAATCTCGTCTCTACCACAAAACAAGGCAGGGACATAGCCGGAATCTCGTCTCTACCACAAAACATATAAATAAATAAATAAATAAATAAATAAATAAATACGTTCACCCTTAAGTGGTATCTGAGCAATTTTCATCAGTGAGCCATTCTCCATGTAACATTTTTTCCAAGCCTGAACGCCCTCCGCTCCCCAACCCAGCCCACACCAACCTACTTTTAGTTAACGGCTCACACGTTAATGTCACTGAACCGTGTCTGGCTGTGGTCTCTTCTTAATAAAATGCCAGAGGTCACTCTTTTCATTCAGGGCGAAATCAAAATGATAATGACTCCTTATTAAAAATTCTATTTGGAGGCGACATCAGAAAGCCGCTGATGCTAAGGCGGATTTTAGAAGGGAGACAGGGTTTGGGGGTGGGGGGGTGATGGGGAGCGCTGATAGCTCGTATCAAGGCTAACTCCGTGTGTGTGCGTGCGCCCGCATGTGTGTGCGTGTCTGCTTGTGCGTGGGTGTGGGTGTGCGCGCGGGCGAGAGAGAGAGAGAGAGAAGGGAATTGGGGTCTTGGTGGCAGAGAATAAAAATACATTCGTACAAATTTGCAAAGCTGATAATGCAGTGAGGTTTCAGCAGGAGTTATTTGTCACCCCCACGACCCCACCTCCCTCCCCCCAAAAAATAAACAAGCAAATAAAACTGCACAGCTTGCGGTTAGCTTACTGCTAGTCTAAATTTAACCAGGAAGGTCATTTAGAATATTACAAATGATAGCTCCAGCTGAAAAGCACCCGGAGAGGAAATGCATATATATATATATATATATATATATATATATATATATATATATATAAAAATAATAAAATAAAACCTCCTCTAGCGGGCTTGTTATTAACGAACATGCGCTGGCTTGCGTGCACTTCACAAAACAATCAGCCGGGGAGGACTGCCGGAAAATTGGGGGAGCATCGTTCGGCATCGCCCCGTCTCCAACGGTTCCCCGCCTGCGGTTTTAATGCCCCCCTCGTTATCCGATAGCCCCCAATCCCGGTAGCCACTCCAGAGCTTTTCCGCGTTTAAAGCCATTTTCCGGCCAAAACCCTTTCACGCAGATCCATTACAGTGCTCACCAGCTCGTTTTCAGGCTGTCATTAATCTGGGTGAGGATGGGGGGGGGGGGGGGGGGGGGGGGGGGGGGGGGGGGTTCAGGGGGTCGTTAAATTCGGGGGGTCGTAAAAGGAGGGTAAAAGAGGATCCTCCAGCGCGGCAGGAGTGCTAGCGCAGGTTTAGCAGCGCCAGCTGCCGCCGAGCCTCACAGCCGCAGTCACTGGGCACCAGTGGGCCTCTAACGCACAGCACACCCTGCGACGGGTCTGAGGGTTTACCCACCGGAGCCCGTGCTGGTGCGACACAGAGCACGAACGAGCGCTGATCTGGGACCGGCTCTCACGCTGGGACATTGCCAGTGCCTTTCCACCCCACACGGGGCCGGACGGGAGCCGATTTTGAGTACCCAGAACGAGGTGCTTTTGCGGTGGAAACGCTCGGACACGGGTTTGAGATTTTGGTGAGGGAATAACGGATCCACGCACCGTGTCCGTAGAAAAAGCGCAAAAAGACGGGATAATTTTATATGCGGAACGGGGGAAATGTGATCCGGGCTCGGCGCTCCTGCTCGGACACGCTTCCGGAATCTTCATCTCGGCGGAGCCGGGGGTGGCACGCTCGTAAGGGGGGGGGGTCACCCGCACAGCTGCGTTTGACCCGTGCGGGCCCCACACAGGACTGGTTTCAGAGGGTGGGGGCTCAGCTACTGTACACTCCCCTTGTGTGCCCCCCAACTCCCCCCAACCCCACCCCACCATATCTGCTTCACAGAGCGAGTCGGTTTGAGAAACAGCCTTAAAGAGGCTCATGGACTGCCTCCACTGGCCCACTGCAACCCAGCGATCCTGGAGCTGAAGCTCAGCCAATCACAGCTTCCTGCCTCCGCTCTGTCTGGGTGCTCTTCCTCCCGCCAGCGATGAGGAAGATGAGCCAGCGTCTGGGTGCTCTTCCTCCAGCCAGCGATGAGGAAGATGAGCCAGTTGTATCATTACATTACATTACAGGCATTTAGCAGACGCTCTTATCCAGGGCGACTTACACAACTTTTACATAGCATTTTACATTGTATCCATTTATACAGCTGGATATATACTGAAGCAATTTCGGTTAAGTACCTTGCTCAAGGGTACAACGGCAGTGCCCTACCCGAATCGAACCGGCGACCTTTCGGTTACAAGCCCAGCTCCTTACCCACTGTGCTACACTCCGTCCTAGTATCAGTGCATTATATTAATTGCACTGCATCAGAGCTGTGTTTTCATAAGAGTGCACTGCAGGACTGCAACATGCATGCACTGTAACTCTTTATTCAGCTGTTTTGCATCATAATAATCTAATTAAAATGGTCAGAGGTTTGAACCATTTAATGATTCTTTGGAGTGCAACAAAGAATCTTCTCAGATCCAAAGAAAGACATAAATAAAAGCAGATATTGGCAGTGTTTCACTATCTGGTCTGTGACTTTCCCATCAGCATGGGGGGGAACGGGGGTGGGGGGGGGGGGGTGGCCAAAGGCTCCTGCCGTCTCAACAAACTTTTAGGAACCTGCCAATTTAAGCCTGTGCCCAAATGATGCGTAACTACAGAGAGGGAGATTCGATTGGCTCCTTCGGTGAAGACAGACAGCTGTCAATCAGAGTCACATGGTCCGGGTCACTGTGCTGTTCAGTTACCGCTAGTCTGGATTTAAATGTGGCCTCGTTTCATTTAAAAATGCAACTGAGCAATACGAATGGCCTTCCACGAACCTGCACAGAGGAGTGTGAATCAGGCTCCTTCACATCCTTCACTTAAAAAAATAATAAATCCATTGTTCTCACACCCCCCCCCCCCCTTTCTCTGAGTTTCGGCACTTTGAACGCCATTATTCCACATCCTGAAACAAAAAAAACCCCTCACCCGCTCCCAATTATCAACACCATTTCAAAAACCGACATCGTTATTTCCCTGCTTCTTCTTCTTCCCCTCTTCTCCTTCTTTCCTTTCTTCTTCAGACGATTTCTTTAAGAGGAAAATGAAGTGAAATAATAAAAAAATAAAAAAATTAGGGGAAAAAAAGGCCTTTATGCCGGTCCCCCCTGGGGGCCCTGGTCCGGCGCTCCCTTCTTACGATCTCATTAGAATCTTATCTTCCGTCGCCTGCTGAGGGAAGCACATCGCCAGCCCCCCCCCCCCCCCCCCCCCCCCCCGCCCCGTCATCTCCCTGACCGCTCAAATTCATTTATTCAGCCGCGGTCCCTCCTCCCTCTCCCCTGCCCCCCTCCGTCACCCCCACCCCCCTCCCTCCCTCCATCCCTCCGTCCCTCCCTCGTTCTTCTTTACCCTTTAGAAATGGGCGGATGCGGTGCGGTGCGGTGCAGCCGCTTATTAAAGATAAACAAATATTTAATAAAAATGCTAAGAGAGAAAAAGGGAAGAGGAGGGAAATAATAAAAAAGGAGCAGAAGGGAGAGAGGCTTCGAGGGGAGAGGGAGGCTTCGTGTTCTGGGCGGGCGGCCCTCGTGCCCGTACGCTTAAGCCGCCATTACTCTCCCGTGGCTCGCTTGACTCTCTAATATTCACCGTCCCGCAGAAACGGCCATTTTTACATACCGTCAATCACGTCCCCGTTTTGAAAGAGGAGCATTGATCTGCAGGTCATTAATTAGGGGTGTTGGGGAAAGAGGGGGGTGGGGGGTGGGAAGGGGGGTATGGAACTACTGTGGAATCAAGATGAATAAGCTGACCTGGGGGTCAAATTATGGAGGTTGGCGTACGCAACGGAAAAGGTCAATTATGCGAGGTTGGGAGGTAGCCAGAATCCCCCCCCCCCCCCATACTCCGGCTAGACCTTCATTATTCTCCCGAAATTCAAACCTGCTGTTCGACCTTGACCCCCCTAAATTGGCAGGAGGGTGGCGTGTGAGCGTGTGCAGTGGGGACGTCCCAGCGGGCAGACGCCCCTGGGCCTGGAACGGCACGCTCCAAAACGGCCTGTGGAACACAGCTACGCCCCCCCCCCCCCCAGGGCCCCGACGCCCCCAGGGCCTCGACATCGGCGCACCAGCAACAGAAACGACCTCCTGGAGGTCAAGGCTAACAGCACACTGGGGCATACACTGAGCGCACACACACGCCCAGAGAGGGCCTCAGAGGACATCCATCCCAGGGAGGCGTCGTTAGGGTACACTGCACCGAGCCGTAAGGGTACGGGGGCACGCTGGGGTGCGCTGGGGGTTTGGGGGAGACGAGGTACTCACTAGGGTGTGCCGAACAAGCCAGGTAGAATCCCAGAACGGTGGTTACAAAACCTGTTGGGTCTGCGGGCTTGAGTCCCCATAGGGGACTCAGATGTTGGGGACACCTCAAGACTGTGAGTCTTGGCGAAAAGGGGGCGGGGGGGATTTGGGGGCTGTGCGGGTCTTGGGGAAAGGGGGGGGGGGATTTAGGGACTCTGCGGATCATGGGCAGTCTGGCAGGCGGGCTTGCGGGTAAGGTCCGCTCCCTGAGGAGATCCCTGCCGGAACCTTCCGCGGGTTTCGATGAGGCAGCCCGGCTGGCTGAGTGATATAGAGGCGTGTCCGAGCGCGGGAGCTGTCCATCAGCGCCGGAGAGGGCTCCGAAACGCTCCCGCTGAAGTGCATCACTCTCCACCGCGTCCGACGGCGACGCGCACTCACAGATAAATCCTAACGCCCGGGATCCGTACGGCACGCTCGCTCTCCCGACCCCCCCCCCCCCACCCCCCCACCGCCGATAACGCACCGCGGGGTCAGAGGGCAGCGAGAGAGAGCCGGGCGGGGAGGGGGGGGGGGGGTGGGGGGCAGGGAGTGGAAAAATGTAATTTATTTTTCAATGCGGGGGCCGCAGTATTCCTCCCATTAGCTTCAAACGTGAGGTGAGTTATTGCCTTTAACGAGCGCTTTTAACCGGCAGAGTACGCTGCACGCCGCACGGCATGGGGGGGGGGGCTAAAGGGAGGGGTGTTTGGGGGGGGGGGCAAGGGGAGGGGTGTTTGGGGGTTGGGGGGGGTATAGGACAGCTCACCGTGCTGGCTAGCATCCCTTCTGAACATAATGGATCAGAGTAATGCTTGTCCACACATTTTCCTACATAAAAACCACCGTGACCAGCAAGTACATCGACACTGAAATCAGAGGCTGTCAGAACGCAGGGCGGGCTTTCCCCCATAAGGAAATGTCAGAAATAACCCAAACAGCTATATTCTTTTTTTTCTTTCTTCCTCTGCTAGTACAGGGTCCCTCCCCCCAGGTTCCAGCTCCAAACCAGGCCCAGCTCCAGAAAAGAAACCGCTACCCCACCCACCCCACCAAAAAACCACGGCTCCCCCCCAGCCCTCCAATCCCCCAGCGATGACGATCACTTCCTGTGTCACAGGCGCGTGCGCGCACAATGAGGCAGGAAGTGCTCGGCGACACGCCGCCTACTCTGACCCGCGCGCGCACGGGCGGCCGGGGCGGGCCTTTAAATCACCGTGGCGACGGCAGCCGTACGGCGGAGGCTGGTGGTCACGGTAACCCAACGCGCAGGAGCAGCTGTCCAATAAAAAAAAACGACCGCGACAGGCCTGTCACTGGCATCCCCGCCTCAGGCACTCGAGAGCCCTAATGGCGACAGACATGTGCCGTGAATTTCTGGAGGAGGGCTGAAGAAACAGCTCCGTTCATCCTGCCAGGATCACAGCCGTTCCCCGGAAACCCAAACCGTCCCCTGGTGATAGGGCCTTCATAAGGGGATTTGGCAGGGGGTGAATCTTCTGCTACCGCATGTCTTACTGTCCACTACTGACAAGTGGCCAGAGTACGGGTAG
>CM045887.1:58457406-58489906 GCA_025169545.1 Anguilla japonica | reverse complement strand
AGAGATCCACCCTGCTCCACATTTCAGTTTCCTCAAAAGTCTTAAAGTATCCTGTTCAGGGCTCTCGTTTCATTGTGAGCCATCATATTATCCCAGCATCTGAGAGTCATAAGGACCATACCATAAAAATCTTCAGAAATTTGATGCTGCAAATGTGCCCAGTGCATGGTGCTTCCCTGTCTAGAGCTGGCATTGTGTTGACTTTCTTATGATGTACGAGCAAAATAAGTGTACGATTATCAACATACAGTACAAAAAATGTATGTACAAACAGCCAGATGTCATTGTCATTATTATTATTATTATACTCTCATCTGTGTTATTAAATGCAAAATAAATTAAACATCCTGAAATGGAGAACTATATAAACGCATTTTAAATAAATCACAATAAGTTCCTAAGAGCTGGAATAACACAACACTGAAGCTCTGAAGTTATTTTGGCCTTCAAACACTCTCGACTTCAGATAAAGCCACTTTGCACTCAATAGCCGTTGCCTTTTCAGAAACCGCCAACATTTCCATCTCACCGTTCACTTCAGCTAATATCTGAACGCTCTGAAGTAGATATGACTGACAGTGGTGAAGGTACGGACAGAAAAAATGAATTAATGGATGAATGAATAATCACAATGACTGGAGCTAAATTTAACTCCGAGCTGCTCTTCTATACAGTATTATTTCCCCATACATCTGATAATGAGGTATAGAGGAAAAACAGCTGAGGTAGACATTTACTTTCAAGTATTTTCCAAAGAAAAACTGCCGATGCAGCACTACAGTTAAAGTATAAAATAAACCTCCCTTTAAAAGGGCCATAGAAACTACAGCCATAAGCACAGCTTAAATGGGGAAATGGAAGAGGCTTAAATATAAAATGCTGTAATACAGTCTAAACAACATGGATCGCACACGAAGCTGGAACAAATATTTAAAATAACTGCGCCCAAAAACAAATAGGGAATATGAGTGAAATGCTTTAAATGTAAAAATCAAAGTATTTCAATATTTATCATGTTTCTGGTGACAGCCAACCATTTTCAGACAACAAATGTTTTAACACTATTTCATAATCAACAAAAATTAAGCATTTTAACTATAATTTCCGGTTAATTTGTATCGCATGGAAAAGCTCATTGCCCAAGAACATCCTTGCGTGTGTGTGTGTGTGTGTGAGTGTGAGTGTGTGTGTGTGTGTGTGTGTGTGTGTGTGAGTGGATAGTGACTGAGTGTGTGTGTGTGTGTGTGTGTGTGTGTGTGTGTGAGTGGATAGTGACTGAGCCCTGTGTGTGTGTGTGTGCGCGAGTGAGTGTGTGTGTGAGTGTGTGTGTGTGTGTGTGCGTGCGTGCGTGTGTGTGTGCGTGTGTGTGTACATGCGCGTGGATGTTTAGAAGAGAAAACGCTTCAGTTTCGGGTTCACACACATCGTCGCGCTCGTCTCGTTTGAATGTAAACGAGCGACGGGTTATCGCAGCGTGACTACGCCGGCGGTGCAAAGCTAATTCTGCACACGGTTTCCCAGCGAAGAGAAAACAGCTCTCTCACATCTCACACTCTCTCCAATCACGCAGTGCAAACGCACGCAAAGGCTAACAAGCAACGCGGTCGCTAGAAAAGCATTTGAATAAAAAAATAAATAATAAAAAGGTTCGGAATTAGCGTGCTAATTAGCTGTCCTCTGAGCGCACGCGGTCCTCAGAAAGCAGGAAATGGCGGCGAAAGCGACGGGAGAACCGAGCCGCTGTCGCTTTCCCGTCGAAAAAAAAACGGATCCTGTGTGCGGAAGGAGTCGTGCGCCGGAGTCCAGGAGACACACTCAGTGTGTGACTCGCTACACACAGACACAAGCGCCTGCACACACACACACACGCACACGCACACGCACACACACACACTCTCTCACACACACACACACACACACTCTCTCACACACACACACACACACACACACGCGCGCACGCACGCACACACACCAACACACAGACGCACACCTGCGCACCTGCACACACACAGAGACACACACCTGCGCGCGCACGCACGCACACACACACACACCTGCGCGCGCACGCACGCACACACAGAGACACACACCTGCGCACGCACGCACGCACACACAGAGACACACACCTGCGCAAACACACACAGACAGTAGGATGACAGAGCTGACGGGCAGTTGAGGAGCACCAGGCTGACCCCTCCGTGTACGGGACAGTCCCAGAACACTAAAGTGCAGACTCCAAAAATACACATTTTATTTTTAACTTTCTTTAAAGATTTTTTAAAATCTTTTGTTTCTGTGACAATGGCCCAGAAACAGCAGAACAAAAAAAAAACACACACACACTCTCTCATCGCACACACACACACACACACACACACACACACACTGATATAATGTCACTGGAACATCAACATGAAACCAAGTATGCAAAACGAAGACGGACAATAACAATGAGCCGACAAAAGGCAACACAAAAAAGTCTTAAGTACTGGGAAAAAAAGCACCGGAAGACTTTCGGGGACGAAAAGCAACAAAGTGAACAAGTGGTGCCGGGACGGGAAAAAAGGAAACGCGACGTCGTCTTCTTTTCCTTTCGGGCTACAGGCGTTCCCGAGCGGCACGCTCATACTCCTCCTGCGCTCAGCGTCTCTCTCTCTCTCTCTCTCTCTCTCTCCTGCATCCGTTTCGCTCCCCGCCTCTCCTTTTCCTGCGTCTCTCCTCTCTGCCGCATCCCTTCATTCTCTACCCCTCTCTCCTCGCCTCTCCGGGACGGGACGGGATCGCTCCGTCGGCGCTCGGCGAGAGAGGGAGCGGCGGGGCACCGTTACCGTGGCGGTCGAAACGCCGCCGCCCCGAAACGCACCGGGGAGGAACGAGAGCGGGACCAGAGCCCAATTCTGCCCCCGCACTGAACACAGGAGAGGGAAGTCAAAGGGGCCACTACCGACACCCCCCCCCCCCCCCCCCCTATCCCAACCCCCCACCACCGAATTCCCAGGCACTTGTTTTGTGTTTTTTGATTGATTTAGTTCCTTGGTGGTTTTAGAATATTAGCCTACTGTTCCTCATTTGGGTGGGGGGGGGGGAGGAGGGGGGGATCTGTGTGTCATTCAAAGCCCGCCCCCACCCCCAACCCCTCTGCAACCCCCCCCCCCCCCCCATCCTCAGTCTGGGGAAGTTTTTTCCCACCAACAGACACTCAGACACAGACGGTCTTTTTCGCAGAAACACAGTGCGCGCTTGTTCAGCATGGGCGTGCGGCACATGCCAGTCTGGGGGGAGAGAGAGAGAGAGAGAGAGAGAGAGAGAGAGAGAGAGAGAGAGAGAGAGAGAGAGAAAGAGGAGAGAGAGAGAGAGAGAGAGACACTATCCCCTTTGTAAGTTATGGGAACACTCTGAGACAGACGCAGGCTCTCATAAATTATACGCTTCATTTGCATATTCCTGGCATAAGACATTATGCAAATGGCGCCCGCATTTGCATAATGGATTCCTCTTGTTGCCTTGGTTGCTTCGTGTGCCTTTTTTTTTTTATTTAATAATGGAAAAAAAAAGAAAGTGGGGGGGGGGAAAAAAAAAACAAAAGGCGGGCGGAGGAGGGAATGGCGTATCGGAGACCCACGCAACGCAGCCCGGTGCCAGCCTTGGCTCTCGCCCGCCCCTCCCTGCGTCACCAACGCGAACGACGAAGAGAGAGAGCGAGAGAGCGAGCGAGAAACAGAGAGAGAGAGAGAGAGAGGCTGAGACGTGGGAAATCGCGCCACCGAATGAATAATCAGGAGCAAAAATAATTTATTCTTTCGCCAATTAGAAACTTCCAAAAAAAAAAAAGAAAAAAAAGGAGGAGAGAGAAAAGAGGCAGATAATGGCTCGGGCAGGAAGGCAGAGAGGAGGGAGAGAAAGCGAAGTTTGCGGGGGGTGCTGCTGGGAGGGAGATCGTCGGCACTGCAGGTGCAGGGAAACACGACAGAGAGGCAGATCAGGAGCCGGACTCGCCCTTCATCAATCTGAGCCTCTTCATCATCAGTTAGCACGGGCTAATTAACGACGGCGTAAAGACCCTGGGGGGGGGGGGGGGGGAGGATCAGGGGCGTGTTTTTAAATAATTAAAACCTGCCGGTCTCCCCGCTTTCACCCTCATCAGCTCCGCCGACACGTACGGAATTAAAAAAAAAATAATAAAAACGTAATGAGGAAGAGCGGCAGCGGTAATTACTTAATCAAACGCGACACTCGCCGCTAATTCGCGCGAAATCGCGGAAAGAATCCGCCAACGAGCCAATCAGAACAACGAGGATAGAATAAAAACGAACGACACAACACATGCACGTATCCAATCGCACGGCATTTTTCTGTATGTGTATATATGTACGCACATGAACATGCGTGTACCGTACACCAGACACTTTCTTATAAGTACGACGCAATGCCGTACTTCATCACCAACTTTTAACTCAACCCACTTCTGAAACTCATAAACCATACGTTTATCAGAACTTCCTTAGAAAAAGAAAACTGCGATAAAACCGGGGGAAAAAAAATCAGAAGGGCTTATGTGGGGAAGACTGAAAAGCCTGAGGAGGAGATGTGTGCGAGGGTGTGCGCAGTTTACAGAAGGAGAGAGAGAGAGAGAGATACAGAGAGAGAGAGAGGGAGAGAGGGAGGGTGAAAGAGGGAGGAGAAGGATGGAGAGGGAGAAAAAAAAAAAAAGGGGAGGGTGTTTGGTGAGGGGTTGCGGGAGGACTTTGATTATTTATAACAAAGTGCCTTCGCCACATCCTGCGCTAGGGACCGGCAACGTCAGCCGCGGTCTGCGACAGCCCAATAGGCAGCCGGGAGGACTGCCGACGGCGTGCGGCGCGCTAACCGGGGGAACGTGGCACAGCCAGGGCTGCGGGAGCGCACTGGAGGAGCCAGGCGCAAGGCTGCCTCCCTCTCCCAGTGCCAACGCTGGGGGCTAGGCTAGGCTAGGCTAGGCTACGGCTACGCTACGGCTACGGCACTGGTAGGGGCAGGGTAGGGCTAGGGCTAGGGCAGGACGACGGTAGGGGTAGGAGTATAGGGTGTACCAGGGAACGGCGGGTTAGGGCGGGCAGTTTTTTTGGGGGGTTGGCAGGTGGCAGACCAGCCGCCCTGTGGGAAACGTTAAGAAGCAATTCATCAGACTTGTGGAATCAATTAACCCGTATGTTAATTAATGTCAAGCCTATAGAACAAAAGAGGGATGGGGGGGGGGGGGGGGGAGGGAGGGGGCGGGTGGCAGGGGAGAGAGGGAGGGAGGGAGGGAGGGAGGCGCTGTTGGGAGAGAGTGAGAGGGAGGGGAGGTAGAGAGAGAGAGAGAGAGAGAAAAGGAGTGTGGGCGAGGGAAACGAGCGGCGAATGAGAGCGATGGCAGGGAGAAGCTGGCACCGTGCCACCGCATTCACGGGCAGCGCCAGGCGACGGGGGGTCCGCGGCGGCGCCATCGCGGGGAGAACGCGGGCGGACGCCGCCGGGGCGGGGGCGGGCGGGCGGAGGGACGGAGCGGACCGAACCCCCATCACCCAATCCCACCCCCCTCCACTGGCGCTATTTGGATATTCTCGCCAAATAGGCGGGTGAAGATTTTAAGAAAAGGAAGAGGGTAGTTTGTGGCTAAAATGGCAGAGGGGTTGGTGGGGGGTTTCTGGGGCGTGGAACGCAGCCGACGCCGAAATTCCGCCAAGAAGGAAAAGATGGAGGTTCGCCAACGGAGATGGCGGAGGCTCGCTGGTGGTCGCGTTGGGGAAAGTTTTGGGGACGGGGCAACGGAACCGTAGGGTGGGGGGGGTGTGGGGTCCAAAAATGGATGGATGTGTTTTGCGTGAGAGTAGCAAAAAGTGGATTTGTTTGGACCGCCCCGGGAACAGGGCGATTTTTTTGTAGGCGTCTCCGGGACGATGGACAGAATGGACGCCGCCCACAGGGATTGTGGGAAAAGAGGAGGAGGAAAATGTAAAAGACCCAACGTTGAAAAAAAACTTCATCCTGGGGCTGCCTGGCAGTGAGGCGGTGGGGGGCGTGGGGGTTGGGGGGGGCAGGTTGGCAGCTGTGGGGGGGTGGTGGGGGGGGGGGGGGCAGGGGGCTGGGGAGAGATGAAGCACCGCCCCCTCCTCCCTCTCTCTCTCTCTCTCTCTCTCGCTCGCTCGCTCTCCCGCCGCGGTGCCAGGCAGCCATCAGACGCCATGCCAACGGCGAGCCTGGCAGACGTGCCGCTGCCGCCGGGAGCCGCCCATCGCTTTGAAAGAGCGGGAAAAAGAGAAGCTCCGCAACACCTCTTCATTTCCACCTCCTCATCTTAAGGATTATTCTCATTATTATTTATCTAATTTTTATAATATTTTTTTTTGGTGGGATGCGGCGTTCCTGGACTGGCAGAGCACCCGCGCGTCGGGGAAGGGGCGCGGGGCGACGGCGGTCCCGCACGGCGGAAGAGGGGGGGGGAGTTCGCGGGAGCCGACCGGGGCGTGCCAGCGGCGGCGCGGTGCCAGCTGCGGAGGCGCCACGGCGACGGGAAGGACCGCGCGGAGCGACGCGGGCTCGTGCCCGTCACGGGTCGGCTGGCAAAGCCCACGGAGGAGGAGGAGGAGGAGGAGGAGGGAAGGACGAAGGACAAACAAAAGACCCCGCTCCCGCCGATTAATTAAAAAAAAAAAAACAACGAAACGAAAAAAGTTGGGCCCGCTGATCGGCGCGACGGCTTCGGGAAAGGAACGAGACGGATTACAAAAAACAACAAAACAAAACAAAACAAAAAGACGAAACAAAACAAAAAGACCAAACAAAACAAAAAAAAGACGGAAAAAAAAAAGCCAGGGAGGCGATCTATAAAAGAAAGGGGGGCTGGAGAGTGGCGGGGGGGGGGGGGGGGGAGTGGGTGCTAATTTTGGGCCAAGAGCCAACAACCACCCCCCCCCACACCCCCCCCCCAAAAACCCGGACAACTTTGGCGCCCCTGACCACACGCGAATCTCGCCGCGCCGCCCGGGCCACCTGCCTGCCCGTCCGCCAACCCGCCGGCCGTCCGCCGCCGCCGCCGCCGCGGTGAGGAAAGGTCCGCGGTGGGCATTGATGCCGCAGACGCTGCCAATCTGCCAACGGGGCGGCGCGGGGGCAGGGGGGGGGGGGGGGGCGCCAGGACCTCGGGGACCCTGCCAACAACTCCGCAGCAGCTGTTTACAAAAGACGCGGGCACACACACACACACACACGCACACACACACACACACACACACAAAAAGGGGGGAAAGAAACTCTAAACATGAGGATGCATACTAATGAACCGCAGCTGAAGAAAAGGAAAATTAGCGATTCAGTCGCGATTTGAATCTTTTTTTTTTTCCCCAGACAATCTTTTGATTATTTTTTTGGATCGTTTTTAAAAACGGAACCGTACCCGAGGACAGCCAGACTGCTCCTAGCGCGTGGACCTGCGCCTCTTCAACATGAGATCAACTTCTTTATATTTCAAAAAAATTTTTTAAATACAAACACACAAAGAGAAGCTCAAAACTGGACTCCAGCACCAGGAATAGCAAACGAACGAACGAGAGGCAGACAAGTGTGTGTGAGTGTGTAAGTGTGTGAATGTGTGTGTGTGTGCGTGTGTGTGTGTGTGTGAGTGTGTGTGTGAGTGTGTGTGAGTGTGAGTGTGTGTGTAAGTGTGTGTGCGCGGGCACGATTTATCTACATTCACAGCAATCGCCAGGGAGATGAACAGACTGCGAGCCCTACACAGCGGCAGTATGGGAGATGTATGCCACACAGAGAGGAGACACGCTGGAACTGCAGGAGGGGGCCACAGAGGGGTGGGGGGTGGGGGGGGGGGGGGGGGGGCACGGGACGGAACGTGTCCCCGGCCAAAGGAGGAGGTACCCGCCTGGCGATCTCTGGGGCTATGGGAAAAAAGGGGGTAGGGGGTGGGGGGGGGGGGGGGGGGGGGGGGGGGGGGGGCTGTGGGAACGGGTTTTTTACCCCCCCCCCCCACACCCGCCCCCCCCTTTTTTTTCCCCTTTTTGCCCCCTGCTTGCCAACCAACCAAGAGACGCACAAACTCACCCCGCTGATCTCTCTCCTTTTCTCTCACACTCCACCTCTCTTCCTCAGTCTCTCTTTCTCTCTTTCTTTTATTTCGGGGTACGGCGGCTGAGCCAACGGAGGTACCGCCTGCCCGCCCGCCCGGCCGGGGTGGTTCAGCGGGGACCCCCGATACTTACGGGGACGTTCCGGGGACCGTCGCCATGGTACCCGCCAGGTCCGGTGGCACTGGGCACGGAGCCAGGACTGGGCGCTGCTGCGTTAAAAAAAACAAAAAAAGAGGAAGAGGAGGAGGAAGAGAGCATTTATTCGCTGTCATTCGGCAAACAAAAAAAAAAAAAAAACAAACGCAATTAAAGGACGAAACGAGAAAAAAAAAAAAAAAAACTTAAAATAAATTAAATAAAAAATGGCCCGCTGGCGAGGACCACGGACGGATAACCCAAAACTTTTCTCCCCCCCGCTCGTCTGAGGGGTGCCCTCCTCTTTTTTTCGCACGTTTGGGGCGAAGGGGGCACGGGACGTGGATTATAAATAACTGAAGAAGTCCTCCTGAAGGGAGGGATTGTGGGATCTTTGTGCCTCCGCTCCGCTGTGGCATCGGCTCAGACGCAGATGGCAGACCCGCCGCTGCCGCCGGCGCGGACGGCTCTCGGGCTGCAGGGTGGCATCTTTTCGGGCGCCCCCTCCGCCGCCGCCGTCCCGCGGGCTCGCTCAGGACGCGCCCGCCTCCGCGCCTCAACGATTAGCGCTTTCATTCCCGCTTTCTTCTCTAATTAAAAAACGAGAAAGAAAAAAAAAAAGAACGCGCAACACACACACACACACACACACACACGCTTCCGCTCACGCGCGTGTGTGGGAAGTCGCCAGCGAAAAAAAGAAGAAAAAAAAAAAGAAAACAATTATGGGGAGGCTAATGAGGTCGGGCGTCGCCGGCCTTTTAAATCTTAATTCGGCGGGGGACGCTAATTGCTCCACGCCTTTAATTATGCGAGCGGGATTACAATGAGGGGGGCGCGGCGAGGGAGGACCGCCCGAAACGACCGTGGAGGAGCAGGAGGAGGAGGAGGAGAAGAAGGGGGAAGGAAGGAAGGAAGGAAGGAGAGAGAGGGAGGAAAATGACGGAGTGATTTATTCGCCAGCCCGGACTCGCGCAGTGCCACACGGGGACTGGCAGACGCGCCCCGGAGAAGCTCCAGCGCTGCTCTTCCAGCGCGAGCGTGCGCAGGTCCTCACTGCGTGAGAACGCCTGGCGCCTCCCGGTCCCTCTCTCTCTCCTCCACGTCTCCACCGCCACGTCCAGCTCCACGCGCACGGCTGCGCCTGCCAGCCAACATGGATCTTACAGTTCTGCCACACGAGGAGGAAAACCTGGGCTCGGATCTCTGCTTTTTTTTTTTCTCTTTTTTTTGTTGGGGTCGTTTGGATATTATCGCCGTTATTAAAAAAAAAAAAAAAAAAAAAAACGCTTTTTGATTTCTGCCACGAGAATTATTAAGGTTCGTTACAGCTGGGCGTGGGCGAAGCGGATTGGGGCGGGGGGGGGGGCGCGAGAGACAACGAGACAGAGCCCCATGGGGGGGGAGGGGGGGACGCCCCCCCCCCCCCCCCCCCCCCCCGCTAATGTCCTCTGTGCTTAATCATCGTGCGAGAGAGAGCGGTTTTATGCATATCTCATTTGCATATCATTACAGCGCCACGGCACACTGGCATCTGCCAGCGCAGAGCAGGGGAACGAGAGCAGAGAACAAAGTGAGAGAGAGAGAGGGAGAGGGAGAGAGAGAGAGAGAGAGAGAGAGAAGGAGTCATTATTCCATGGCAACGCGCAGACTAGCGTGCCTGCTTCCAGCCGTCCTGCCAATTTGCTTTAATTCGACCTTAATTAGAAGAAAAAAAAGAAAAAAAAAAAAAAAAAACGAACACCATCCTACGTTTTTCCAGGATCGGATTAATTGGACGTCTCGCCATCTGTGACGGAGGGAGCCGGAAAGGAAACAGGCGTGCATAACACACGCGTGTGGGCGCACAGGGGCACACGCGTGTTTGCTGTGCGCATACTGCATTCCATGGGATCCATTTCTTTTTTTTTTTTTTTGGGGGACTTTTCCTTTCACAACTTTTTTTTTTTTCGCCTTCCGTCAACCAAAGCGAAGAAACAAAAGAAAGGAAGGAAGAAGGAAGAAAGAGGGGGGGAGCGCGGGCGCGGGTGTTTTTGTGATGCTCGTAACGGGGCGGACGTGGGGGACGGACGCGGGCACACCAGATGGCACTAACGCTTTTTGGGCTCTTTAGCCGCGATAAACCCGGCGTGTCCTCTCCAAACGTCCCGTACGGAGGAGGCGCTTGTTGGCGGGACGGGTTTGGCGTTGGGCGCGGGTGCCGGGGGGGGGGGGGATGGCGGGTCCGGGCACCGGGGCGGCCGTGGGAACGATCGGCGGCGATGGGGGGAGGGGGGGGGGGGGGGGCACGCCGCGGCAGCTTTTCGCCTTCGTTTCCCGGGAAAAACAACAAACGAAACGGCGTACCCCCCCCCCCCCCCCCTCGCCCCCTTTTCGCGCCCCAGACTCTCTCTAATTGAAGCACAAATTAACACGCTCGCTTGGATTCCGATTGGCTGTATCAAATCAGCGGAGGCGATTGCCCCATTGTTTCTGGTTTTGGGGCTCCCCGGCCTCCCGCCAGCCCCCGTCTGGTTCCCCTTTTGTTT
This sequence comes from Anguilla japonica, assembly GCA_025169545.1. NCBI lineage: Eukaryota > Metazoa > Chordata > Actinopteri > Anguilliformes > Anguillidae > Anguilla > Anguilla japonica. Next base: position 58,479,141 of record CM045887.1, on the reverse strand, counting down.
GGGAAACAGGGGGGGGGGGGGGGGGGGGGGGGGGGGTCCCATTGTGGGCTCTCCAGACATACACGCATGCCCCCAATATTAATTGAGGGGTACAGATTGCACACTGTAAAGCGGCGTGAACGTCCCATTGAGCTGGCGCTGCACCCCCTGCCACCCCCCCCCCCCCCCAAAACCCCCCCCAAACCCAGTCTACACTGCGGAACAAAAGGGGGCTTTATAAAAATTCACACGCCATGTTCCTGAAACTATAAAATCAGATGGCTAAACGGCTAAATAGGCACCTAGCCTTCAAAGGCAGAAACTAATTAAAGTTAGCAATATCCAGTCCTTTGTTTAAAAAAAATATATATAAAATACTGTCAAGATCATTGTTTTTAGTTTTTCATTGTTTTTTTTGTTTTGTTTTAAATGTATCGCAGAAAAGGGAACTGGCTTATCCCATCGCCGATGCCCGAAATTCGCCATCTGCTCCCAGCTCCTCCGTCAACCCCTCTCACCCCGTCCCCCGCCCCCGCCCCCCCAGGGGCGCTAATGCGAATATTCAAATGAAACGAGCTCCACACGCGCGCGAGGCAATTAGCCGTGTTTATCGTTAATCGCCGTGGCGACGGCTGGAGGGGGGGTGGCGGTTGGCGGCGGGGGTGTTAGCGGGAAGCGGAGAAGCGGCGGAGCGGCGTAGAGCGGCACCGCGGCGGCCGCGTCGGCTAAAGCCCGCCGCTCTGGAGCCGGGAATCATGCAGATGTCGCTGTAGTTCTTCTGGAAGCTTCTGACGAGAGAGGGTGGGGGGTGGGGGGGGGGGGGGGGGGCAGGGTAACGAGGAGGTAACATCGTTTGGTATCTCACACACCTCTAGCGTTGGGTTTTAAGGAAGGGTGGGGCGCAGGCTGGCAGGGCAGCGGGGGGGGGGGGGGGGGGCAGGAGGGGGGTTGGGGGCGGGGCTTAACCAGTGAGATCCCGTGCGTGGGAATGTTGACATAAATTATTTTATTCAAATGCAGACGCGGGGCGGAAGGGGGGGGGGGGGGGGGGGGGGGGGGCGGAGCTCTGGGTATTTTTTCGTATTCCGCCGCGCGTGTCACACACAGAGCACAGACTATGCAGAACAGCCTCGTTAATATGCGCAAGGAGTCCCGGCTGTGATGCGGCTCCGTGCCGGCGTAGCACTACGCCCCCGGCTGCCGCAGCACTCCCCGTCTGCACACGATGTATCCCACTGCCCCCCCCCGAACACGCGACCAACATTCCCAACTCTCACACACCGTTTTAATCTCTCTCTTTCTCTCTCTTCTGCCTATAATCCCAACATTTTAAATAAATATATACATCTATTAAAATTTTCCCAAGTGGTACATTGTGAAAAGGCATGGAAATGTTTCTAAGGAGGAGTCATCGGGGCCTTCACAGCTACTTTTTCCCAACCAGCCAGGTCCACCAGAGGACTACAGCCACCCTAAGGGTCATGTGCCCTGGATCCAAAGGACAAAGCGGTTCACCGACGTTTAAAAAGCCCACAAAGCAGGACGGCTTAAAGCAAGAGCCAATTACAGCCCAGGTGGGGGACCACCTGACCACCCAAATGCCCTTAGGGTTTTACAGGGAGAAAAAAAATGCTTATGTCATCACTAACAGAATTTACAAGTATTTAAAAATAACTGATAAAATGACGTCACTGGCTGCAGGCTGCATACGGCTACATCACCTGACACTCACTCACAGAGTGACCTACAGGTGCACGGTGACATCCACAGCTTCTCCAGCGACTGTTATGGGAGTGGAGCATGTTGATTGGCTGAATCCTGGATCGGGAGAAGCTTATGCCAAAGGTCTGGCATGGAGACACGATCCTCAGTCTAAACTGGGATTTGGTGGGAAGGGGGGGGCAGCTAAGCATTCTGGGATTTATCTAGAACGTGACCGAACATAGATTGAACCATGGTGGTCGGGCAAAAATGACATGGGGTTTGGTTTTAAATTCTTTTTTTAAATTTTTAAATCCTTAGAAATTAAGACGAGTCTCACCTGAAAGGCAGGAAGCCTAAGACCTCTTCTCTTGGTGAATTTCCCCCAAAACATTTTCATCATTCAAAACTTCCAAAGAATCAAACTGAAGTCATTTTCCCCATATTATTTGTTAATTCACTCGTGGTTTTTGGTGCACCATACAGGTTTAGACAGGTGCCTAAAGGGAGAGATAGAATGACTAATCTCCCTAATGTCCTGTCCTGTCATCCCACCATACACCCCGCTGCTCACCCCTGTCCATACTGATGATGCACACCAAGAGGGTACATGATCCATTCCTTTACTTCATAGGCATGACTCTCATCTGTTCACTCATCCAATAGGGGCCTTCAGTTGTCCACTAGGGCCCTTCCTTCATCCAACAGGGCCCTTCTCTCACCCAATAAGGATCTTCCCCGGGCCAGGGGGTTCCCAGAAAGCGGATGACCTCAAATGACCTCAAAACTGCCCCGTCTGCACCAGATATAGGTTTGGACAGGAAGTGAAAGCCGTTGACACTGCCCCTCGTAGCCTTTTTGGGTACAGCAGAGGCGTCCCCCTGCCCTAAGGTCTCCTCTCCATCCGGCTGCGTTCAGAACCAGCAGCAATTGGGACGCCGCCCCTTTAAGAACCAGGGCTGGGCCTGCAGATTAATTGGTTCCCCGGTAATTCTATCAGATTAGTATTAATACGCTGTCCCCCAGGCAACCGCGGCGGCCACCTGCAGGCTTCTCAAAGGCTCGTTATAAACTTGCGTGAAGGTCAACTGCCAATCATCAGCCGCGGTACGAAAATAAGCTTTTAAACTCAGCGCTGGGACGACCTCAGCAGCAGCAGCAGCAGCGGGGAAAAAGAACAGCCATCAGAACTGAGCTGATGAGGCAAAACCGTTAGCAACCGCAGGAGAAGTAGGGAGGGCGAGAACGTTCGGTTGGGTTTGAAATTACGACAGGATTTTATTTGTGTGTGTTTCTTCTCCCACATTTCCGAACCACCGATCGCGACTCGCTGCGTCGCTGCAGCGAAATACCCGCTGGGTTATACTCCCCTCATGGGCACGCAGAGCTACAGGAGAGCTAGCTCTAATCAAAGGGGAGGCCCATCCTTCACTGATGCAGCCCTGCTGACCTGCAGGCGGCTGCCGTGGGGGTGGGGGGAGCTAACGCATGGGCAGAGTGTGTATCAGGAAGGGAGCTGAAGGTATGGAGGTACAGCAGGCCGTGGTGTTCGCCATGGTGCTCTGTGCTCCCAGTCCCGCACTTTCGTTTTGAGCGCCTGACGCCCCTTCTGCACCAGGCAGACTGCAGTGTGGCTCTGAACGCCATCATCCCCCACCCCCCCCCCAACACCCCACTCCTCCTCTTCCTCCCCCTCTACATCTTCCCCCCGCTGACATCTTCTTCATCGTCTTCCTCTTGTAACGGACATGTTCCCTGCCTCCACAGCTTTTAAAGGAGTGCGAGTCACCGACGTCCACTCATGGCGCCACTATGTGACTCTTTGCCAGCCATTTCTCCTCTGCGCCCTTATATGACTCATGGCTCTGACTGTGGTCTCTGTTGCACTGACCCCCCCCCCCCCCCCCACCACACACACACACACACAGAGCCAAAATGGCTTCCCCCAGAGGTGAGGTGAAACCGACCTGCGGCCTTCGCCTTATTTAATAAACAAAACGTCGCTCAGAATCGCTCGCTTTAGAAGACGGGAGGGAAACGCTCTGTCAGGAGACTCCCAAACAAAACCCAAAATCCACGCTCACCTAAGAAAATCGGATCAGGCCTGCCAATTGGACGGGGGGAAAAAAAAAACAAAAAAAAAAAAAAAAAAAAAACAAGGGGGGTCGTTCTGAGAAACGACACTGAAGGGAAAACGACCTTTTGCTGGCAGCGGAAAATTTGCCGCGTCGGCATTTTAAGCCGCCGAAAGGCGCGCAGGTTTAATTCGATCAGAAGAGACGTCTTCCAAGTCTTTTTATTTTATTTTATTGCATATTTATTAATTTTATTTTTATAACCACGTTCCCGGGGCTCGCGTTGGAAGCCGCGACCGACAGGAACGGCCAATCCAAACAGAGCGTCTGCGGCGCGCTAAAACCACATCTGTAGCCGCTTTAGCGCCGCCCGCGCGCGGGTCTCGGGCGTACCCTTCAAAATCGCTAACGGCGGGGGGGGGGGGGGGGGGGGGGGGGGGGCTACGCACACGCTAAATTAAACCGGGCCTCGGCCTACGCTCCAGGTCGGCTTTCGACGTCCAACGAAAATCTTCCATCAGAAAAATAAGACTCCATAACAGAATTCCAAAACACTGAGAGAGAGAGAGGGGGGGGGGGCGGTGGGGAGTAAACAAAAATCTCGTCGTTACGAAGGCGCCGTGTGGAACAGGGCCCTGGTGATGCCACTCATCCGAAATTTGGGGTTTGACGCCACGGACCGGGAGCGGGCGCGATTCCCAGGGTGGGGGGGTACTTGCCTTCACGCCCTCGAGCTAGCTGCTTAGCACGAGCCGCTCAGTAACCGCCCGCCGGATAACGCGCAGAAATGCTACGGGTTAGCGCGTGCGCACGGCTAACGAGCCGTGCAATTCAGCGCCGCGCCAGGGCTCTCGTTGTGATGCTACAGGGGTTCAGACGACGCTGGCCTGCCTGTGTGTACGGCCTGTGAGGCGGGGCCAATGTGTGAATGAAGCAGGGATGCTCCTAATGACGCACAGCATGGCAATCATATAGGAGTGTGTCGAGACAGCTAGCGCAGCGCTCAGAGGATAACCAGTTAGCAGCGCTAATGTTAGCATAACCAGTTAGCATACGCACCTTGCTGCAGCACAGTAACTGTATAGGAGCGTGTGTTCGAGACAGCTAGCGCACTGCTCAGAGGATAACCAGTTAGCAGCGCTAATGCTAGCATAACCAGTTAGCATACGCACCTTGCTGGGGGAGTAGACAAGGCTGCCGTTCTGCAGGTTCAGCAACTGGCCCTCTTTCACATCGAGCAGTCTCTGAAGCTCCTGAAAAGTTGGGGGGGGGGGGGAGTGGGGGGGAAGAAGAAAAAACAGCCCTTTTAAAAAAGTTAAAATGACATCAGAGACATTGCATTGCACGCTGGGAGTAGGAAAAGTCAACGTCAGCCCCCCCCCCTTCCTCATTGGATTTTGGGCAAATGATGGAATGTATTTAACGTGTGCATGTACTGTGTGTCCTGCGTTTCCACAATCGCCATAGCAACTAAGACAGGAAATGCAGACCTTCCGTAGGCCTTTTCTCCTCTTAGGTCTTTAATTTTATGGATCTTCTTGGCGTGTCCAAGCGAGGGGGAAACAGTTCATTAAACAGAAATGGCCATTTCCATTTTATTTATATAGATATATATTTTGCTTAAATGTGGTTTGCAGGGATGTGACTGTGGGACATCTGAGGTAAAAGTGAAAAAACAGGCTTCCTCCTGCTCTCCACAGCAGAAACTGCACTCAGACCGACACTAACAGGCTGCAGCATTCAGCTGTAAAACAGGCTACAGCATTACAGCATTCAGCACGAGCACAGGCTACAGCATTCAGCACTAGCACAGGCTACAGATTTCAGATCTAACACAGGCTACAGAATTCAGCACTAGCACAGGCTACAGCTGCAACACAGGCTACAGCTTCAGTAACACAGGCTACAGCTTCAGCACGATACAGCATTCAGATCTAACACAACAGCTAGCACGAACAGGCTCAGCATTCAGGCTATCTAACACAGGCTACAGCATTCAGCTGTAACACAGGCTACAGCATTCAGCACTAGCACAGGCTACAGCAGCATTCAGCACTAGCACAGCATTCAGCAGTAACACAAGCTACAGAATTCAGATCTAACACAGGCTGGGGGTTTTGAGATGATCAGGAAGTTTCTGATGTGGAACCAGGGGGATGAGGTTCGGGAGGGGGGGGGGGGTTGGCAGGAAGCAAACGGAAGCAGGAGGGGCAGAAATTGGGGGGAACAGGGAAGAAAAGAGAGGAACAGACAGCGAGCGATCCACATCATTTCACTTCAGAAGACGGGAACACAAAAAAAAAACAAACCAAAAAAAAAAAAAAAAATCTGAAAACAAAAAAAAAAAACCGAGGCTGAAGAGACAGATAACTAAGGCTAATATTACCGAGCAAAGCGTAAAATATTAAAATCTATGGAACCCCAGGCCCTCGCCCACACCGTCTGAGTTCCATCTCCCCCTCATTTCGCCCTGATGTGATTATAAGTGTGGGCTATAAATCAGCCGGCGCGGCGGACGGACCACCCGCCGCTCGCCAAAGCGCCGAAGATCCACTCGCGGGCGAAGCCGGCGTGATTGGTTAATAGCGCATAATAGCGGGCGTTTCGCAAAACCGGCGTTAAATCACACACACCGGATCCCCCCGTGCACACATTAAAACAAAAGCCCTTAATACACAATTCTTTTTTTTTATTTATTATTTTTTTTATTTATTTATATATATATAATGTTTTTTTTTCTGCCTCCAAAGCTTGGGACCAAATTGGATTTTCTCAGCACTGTTTTCTAATTTGAAACATCCATCATTTATTATTAAAGAAAGGGGGAGGGGGGGTGCAGGCACGGGGAAGGTCTGCCTACAGCAGCACCCTCATATACACCCCCCCCCCCCCCACACACACACACACACACACACACACACACACAGGCCCCCACCGGCCCTGCTCCTTTGGGGCTCACTGTGTAGACAAAGTGGATGTTAAACGTTTACACTGCGGCTGCTGAGGAGGGGCGGGGCGGGGTGCTCTTCTTCTGCACAGGGCCACAAGGGGCGAAGGGAGGCTGAAAATTACCCCCCCCCCCCACATAAAAAAAGAAGGGGGGGGTGAGCGGGGCGTGGCACCCCAGCGGAGCGTGCGGAAAGCCACGTGATATCGTCCCGCTCCACGGGCGGACGGGCGGGGTCCGCGTTGCCCCTTTAATCCCGTTTCGGAGCTAGCAGGCCGCGGCGGCTAAGCGCTCCAGTTAGAGCTCTCCCCCTTTCTCATGCAAATCTCCCCCGGCAACACGACGATCGCACCGCCGGGCACCCCCCCCCCTTCCTGGATCCCCCCCCCCCCCCACCCCCCCCGGCCCGGCATTCGCCTCCTGCCGGTTTATGGTACCCGTTTAAAACGCTACCGCGCGGCGCTGCTGTGGCTCATCTCCGGCACTAACTGAACAGAGCTGAGCGCCGCCGTTTAGCCCAAAGGGGGGCGGCGTTCCCCCTCCTGCCGCCGCCGCCGCCGCCGTGCCCGACGCGCTTCGTTTTCCCTCCGAAAGTCAAGCCGGCTGTTAATGAGGCAAAATCCTCTGGGGGGGGGGCAGGGGGGGGGCAGGGACGCCGTCCTTAATGGGGCGTGAGACGCGGGGCGCCCCACAAAACAAATGGCAGGAAATTGTCATTCTGGGCGAGCGGCGGCGGCGGCGTTTCCCTTTTGTGTCGGCGGCTGCCCCGTGCCGCTCGCAAGGTCTGGAGGGAAGCACAATAGCGCCATTTAGCCTCTCCATTCACTCACTCAGCCACCCGCCCACTCACTCACTCATTCACTCACTCACTCACTCACTCACTCAGCCAACCGCCCACTCACTCACTCATTCACTCACTCACTCACTCACTCAGCCAACCGCCCACTCACTCCCTTCACTCACTCACTCACTCACTCACTCAGCCAACCACTCACTCACTCATTCACTCACTCACTCACTCAAACCGCCATTCACTCACTCATTCACTCACTCAGCCAACCGCCCACTCACTCACTCATTCACTCATTCACTCACTCAGCCAACCGCCCACTCACTCACTCATTCACTCACTCAGCCAACCGCCCACTCACTCACTCATTCACTCACTCAGCCAACCGTCCATTCACTCACTCATTCACTCACTCAGCCAACCGTCCACTCACTCACTCATTCACTCACTCAGCCAACCGCCCACTCACTCACTCAGCCAACCGTCCACTCACTCACTCATTCACTCACTCAGCCAACCGTCCACTCACTCACTCATTCACTCATTCCGTCCATTTATTCATTCATTCGAGCGTGACCAAACCATGCTGTATTTCCACTGTGAAGATTGGCTGTCAGTAAACACACACACACCACACTCACCACACACACATCCACATTTACACACAACATGACCAACAACACTGTATTTCCACACACTGTAAACACACACACACACACACACACACAGAAATACAAACATACGCACACATACAGAAACACAGCTATACACACTCAGATACACAACACACACACACACACAAACAGAAACACCACTACACACACGCATGCACGTACAGGAACAGAAACACACACACACACAGGCCTACATAAATAACCCCACACACACACACACACAGATATACACACAAACACACACACACACAAACGCACAAACACACACAGGCCTACATAAATAATCACACACACACACACACACAGGTGTGCAGCACGGCCGTGTGTAAGATGCATAATGATGTGTAGGAGCAGTGGGCACAGTCTGCCGATGCCGCCGCCGCCGCCGCCGCCGCTGCTGCTGGGTGGTAATAAACAGACAGCGTTTACTCAAAGCAGCGGCGTCCATCGCAGCGGCGTCCATCGCAGCCTGGCGTCGGCCCGCTCCTGCGATGACGGATGGATCTCTGACCCGATCATCATTAAAAAGCCATTTACAAGACAAATGGGGAGCGGCTATTTCTGAATTAAGGCGACTGCTGCTGCTGCTGATTCTGGGTCTGCCAGCGGCACGCAGGGAGTGGCAGAGTGCAGGTGCCTGCCCCCATCACTCCTGCGCTAAGCCAGAGAGAGACTCGCGACGTGATTGGCCGGTGGTGCGGGAAAGGGGGGCGGGGTTTTGGAGAGAGCGCTCCGGTGCCGAGGGGGTGTACAGGTGAGCTGGTACTAGGGGCTGGGTACACGGGGGGGGGGGTCAAGTATCCCCTCCAGCACGGAGGGGATACAGATCTCAGCCACACAGTGGGTCCAAAGCTTTCTGTTTTTTCCCCCAAATTTGGATATTTTTCCTCTCTTTTTCCTTTCTCGGGACCTGTTTGTGTCCCTGCTCACTTTCAGACATTTTGAACATTATTTTGTAAGACCTTCGAAAGGACACCACCCCTCTCTGGGGGGTGTTTGTAGAGAAGTTTTTTTAGGGGGGAAAGCGCTGTATGTGTTCAGTGTAACCTGTAGTGACACACTGACAGACACCTCACTACCAGGACCCGCACCCCCCCCCACCTCCCACCTCCCCTCCCCGGACGCAGAGAAATCACTCCAGCAAATGGTGTCATTTTAATACATTAGGAAAAAAAGGTGAAGACAAGACCCCAGGTTTTTTTTTTTTTGTTCTTTTGAAGGAAAGGAACGCATTTGACTTTTAGAGGTCAGAGAAATTACCGCTGTCAGAAATAATAGCGGGGGGGGGGGGGGGGGGGGGGGGGGGGGAGGGGGAATCAAAAGGGCTGGAAGAAGAAGACAGCGAAAAGGCGGCAGCGTGGTGCGATGTGGACTGCGGCAGGCGGCGAGACTCCTCCGCGCCTCCTCTGCGCCTCCACAGCGGCGGCTCCGTCCCGGCGCGCCTCCTTCCTTAAAAGGAGATCTGGGGAGACCGGCTGGACCATGCCGCTCAGGAGAGGCTCATGAATAAACATGAGGCGGCTCTTCTCCGCGCCGTTCATACATCACGAGCCACCGCTATCTAACGGGGCGGGGGGGGGGGGGGGGGGGGGGGGGGGGCAAGGGGAGGAGGAGACGCGGAATTACCCAGCGTCCCGTGCGGCACCGGCACTCTTAATGCGGTCCGGAGGCAGCGGGAAGGTTCCGGCTCCTAAAATGGACCCCCCTGCTGCTCATATCCGCTCTTCTGTGGTGACGGGACTCAGAGCTCGAGTTCATATAAAAACCATAAACAAAACCAAAAAAAAAGAATCACTCCCCGGTCTCTCTAATGTCACTCCTGTGTCGATTTGACGCTCAATAATCTATTTTCCACTCAGCCTCTTTACCGCGGCTCTTTTGGGGACACGGCCCCAGGCAACACTCAATAAAAACGGGGTTGTGGCTCCGAGCCGGAGACGAAATGAAAAAACCAGGCAGGACAGGCAAACGGGACACGTGAGATCACGTGAGCAAGCTCCTGTTCCGAGATGCACCAACCGGATAGAAGTATGACAACAACAGCCAGTTGCTAATCCATCAAAGAACTGGGGTAAAACCTTATGTTGTGTTTTAAAAACAAGACAAAAATGTTTGCGTACTAGCTCTTGTTAGACTTGTGCAATGGCCAACTACGCTTGCGCACACTCTACACAAAGTATGCGTTCCTAAAGATGTCTTGAAGTAGGGGGGCATCCAACACCATTCCTCAACCATCTCTCACAGGCTCTTTTTTTAAAACGGTGCACAATGGGCACTGAACGTTTTCCACACCTTTTTCCCCAGACGCATTTTTACACAAACTTTCTGCGCCGCTGCTATCTCGGCTAGGTGTCACTTGAAAAGTGAGGTTTTCTAAATATTAATGAGACTTCCTGGTTGAAAGGGAGTTTTCTGATGTCCTGGCTAAATTCCTAATCCAGGCTCTCTCAACCTGTCACCTAGTCACCCCCCAGTTTAACTGGCTAAAAATCACTCTCTCCCTCTCAACATCGGCTTATGTGTGGTGAGCGTTCTGGCACAAAATGGCCGCCGTGCATCACCCAGATGGGTGCTACACACTGGTGGTGTTAGAGGACAGTTTCCCCCTCATTACTGCAAAGCGCTTTGAGCTTGAGAAAAGCATTACATAAATACAAGGCATTGTTATTATTGTTGTTAAGCATGTAAATGAAATTTTACTAAATACAGCAGTAGATTAAGTCCCTCGCTTGAGGCCACAGCAGCAGCACATGAACCCATATCCTCAAGTGCTGATCCCCAAATAAATCGCCATGGCAACAACCTTTCAACTCAATGCCAGCAGAGACACACACACACGCACGCACGCAAACACACACACGCACGCACACACACATGCCCAAACACGTACACATATGCACATGCCACGCACGCACGCACGCACACACACAAACACACGCAAACACACACTCACGCACGCACGCACACACACACACGCACACACACACGCACGCACACACACACACACGCACACACACACACACACACACACACACAGGTCCTCTAAGCCCCAGTGGCTGTGAGTGTGTGCCCCTGCAGTGAGCAGCTGGTGGAGTGTTAATGGAGCCTCTCCAGTGTGGACGTGCAGCCTGGTTCCCTTCAGCCCCACAGATCTCTCTCTACAGGGCATGAGGGAGCGGACCTCTCAGCCTCCCATAAACACCAGGCCCAATTTAAGCCCCGCACACAGGTACAGAAAGCAATCTGAGAGCAACTGGAAAGCCCTTTTATCAAGTGAAATCTATACGGCACGGCATGGCCTTTCATTACTAATAACAGAATTAAGAGTCCCATTCCCAGGTTCACTCTCATAGTGGATCCAGGTGTGCGCTGCTAAAGGAGGTGCTGGTTTACCCCAGTACAGGAGCACAGGAGTATACTGCTAAAGGAGGTGCAGCTTTACTCCAGTATAGGAGCACAGGTGTGCACTGCTAAAGGAGGTGCAGCTTTACTCCAGTGCAGGAGCACAGGTGTACACTGCTAAAGGAGGTGCAGCTTTACTCCAGTACAGGAGCACAGGAGTACACTGCTAAAGGAGGTGCAGGTTTACTCCAGTACAGGAGCACAGGAGTACACTGCTAAAGGAGGTGCAGGTTTACTCCAGTACAGGAGCACAGGTGTACACTGCTAAAGGAGGTGCAGGTTTACTCCAGTGCAGGAGCACAGGAGTACACTGCTAAAGGAGGTGCTGGTTTACTCCAGTACAGGAGCACAGGTGTACACTGCTAAAGGAGGTGCAGGTTTACTCCAGTGCAGGAGCACAGGTGTACACTGCTAAAGGAGGTGCAGGTTTACTCCAGTGCAGGAGCACAGGTGTGCACTGCTAAAGGAGGTGCTGGTTTACTCCAGTACCAGTGTACACTGCAGGAGCACAGGTGTCCACAGGAGCACTGCTAAAGGAGGTGCAGGTTTACTCCAGTACAGGAGCACAGGTGTGCACTGCTAAAGGAGGTGCAGGTTTGGTTCCCCCATGAGTTCCCATGACACTCCACACAGGTGCTGGTTAGGACTGAACACCCTTCCTTAGGCTGTTGTGGGGGGGGGGGGGGCATGTTACAGCACATAAATGAGCCCCCACAATCTGGACACCAATCAGACGAAAAAAAAGAAGTATTCACACATTACTAACAATTGGGCCTGCAATGCGATACATTAACCAGCTACATGTTGCTCTCGTACTTTCTAGAAAAAGCACTTTGCTCACTTATGCGCCCGAACAGCGAATACCCGCAGCAGGTGCGTGCCTGTGAAATATTACCCTCTAATCACAGGACCGCACGGCCACGTCACTGAAGGGGAAAAAAACAAACAAAAAAATAAAAACACCTGAATGTAAACGCACCGTTTGCAGTCCTCGCTCTCAGACGGAATCCGCGCGCCGACCAGCTCGATAATTCCGGAGACGAGGCGCGGGGAATTAAATTCCGAACGGCGAGCGGCGTAAAAAAAAAAAAAAAAAAAAAAAAAAAGTAAAAAGGCGGCGATTTCCTTTCCGCCTGAGTGCTGCGTTTTTTGCGAGGCGAGGGGCCGCGATTGGCTCTAATTGGTGCCCCCGGCGCCCCCCCCCCCCCGTATAAAGGCGGCCCCGGAACGCTCGGCGGAGGCAGGGTCATCACCTCCGCCGGGGCTGTCCGTCACCGGGGGACCCAATCAGAGGAGGGAACGGGGAGAGGAGAGCAGAGCTGCCAAAACCCCAGAAAAGGCCTGCATCTCCTGCTCGCATCATCGCTTCGCTTCAGAACGCACGGTGCACGCTGTTCTCTTCTCCCTCGCCAAAGGTCAACGAAAAAAAAAAAAACCAATGCTGAATTTTGGCCCCCCCCCTCCAAACTCCCCTCCCCCTCAGTTCTTGAAGCCACAATTTTTTTATATATATATATATAGAAATAATACACAGGAACGAGAGAGAAAGCACAAGAGTGAACCTCCTGATTAACTGAATCGTCACGGAAACAAACAAACCGACAAATCGAACCTCGGCCGCAAACCAGCGGCGCTAGCGACGCGCTAGCCGGTAGAACAAGCGCGCGTCGGGTCACGGCGTGTTTCTGCACGAACGATTAGCGTCTCTCCTCATTTTCCCGCCAGACGCCAGGGGCTTCGTTAGCGCCAGGGCCGGGGTCGCCCTCCCGAGCCGAACCTCAATTCAATTAACACCGCTCGGGCAGACGAGTTTTTAAAAATAATAAATACATAAATAAATAAATAAAACAGGAGAGCGCTCGAAACATTCGCAATGCAAGGAGAAATGAGAGTTAATTACCACTTCGTCCAAAAGGCACAGAGACTCACTCACGAAACCCCCCACAACAGCCCTGTCCCTCCTCACACCACCGACATCGCTCCTCATTACCCTGAAGAGTTTGAAAAGAAAAGGAAAAAAAAAAAACAAGACAGGAAACCAGAGGAGGCGTCAGAAGGGAGGAGCGAGGCAGAAACACTGCAGGAGAAGGAGGCGCAGGAGGAGGGTCAGAGCCTCCTGTAAATATAAGGTGCACTCTTCATGAAGTCCCTCTCACTGGAGCGTCTCTGAATGCAGAGAGCAGGCGCTGGCACTGAAGGACACTCAGCAGCAGAAGGGAGTTTTAAAAAGCTCCGCTCTGATCCTTCACCCAGAGCAAAGCCGCGTAGCAAACGTTTCAATAACCCTAACCTCCTAGTACTGTGTGAGAATAACATTATATTCACACACACGCACAGACACTCACGCAGACACGCGTACACTGTCACATGCAGACACGCACACACACACAGAAAAATACACACACACAAACACACACACGCATGCACACACACACATATATACACACACACAGAACCATGCACACACACATATACACACGCACAGACACTCACGCAGACACGCATACACTGTCACACGCACACACACACACAGACAGAAAAATGCACACACAACAAACACACACACACACACACAAACACACACAGACCCACGCACACATATACATACACACACAGATGAATGCACGCACACACACACAGACAGATGTACACACACACACACACACATACATCCTGTAACTTTACAATGTAAGGGGTCTGTGTAATCAAACCTCAAAGAGAAGACAAACAGTGTGTTCAACAATCTCAGAATCATAAATAGTATGTATTTTTGCACATCAGACTATGCTTTTCCTTTTTTGAATCTGAATCCCTGAGCAGCACGTCATCCCTGTCCACTTCCTGTCCTTCACTTCACTTCCTGTCTGCTAGCTCCTCACAGCAGCGCAGTCAGAAGTTAGCGTGGGAGTACTCGCCCCGTGCCCCAGTCAGCCCGCCCACCCACCCCCACGCCGGGGGGTCGACGCCGCGACCGTATGTGTGCCTCAGAGCGTTGGGACGCCGCACGCACACAGAGGAGCGAGAGCGGCTCTAACCTCGCCGCGGCGCTGGGAGTGCTCGCGTTCTGCGGAGCGAGGGCACGACCGGGCTTTTATCCGCCAACACGACCGCAGCCGCGGCGATGGAGCGAGGGCTGAGTGAGTATCTGGGGAAGCTTTCCGTCCCGCCCCCCCCTTTGGATTCAGGGCTGTCAAGCAGACGGCCTGCTCTCTATCAAAAGGCCCCCCCCCCCCCCGCAGAAAGGGCCCAGAACCTCCGTCCTCACCACAGCTCTTGGATCCAAACCCGGGACCACCTATGATCGCTGGGGTATTGGGGTGGGGGTAAAGGGGGGGGGGGGTGCCCCGAACTGATTCTGTGAAATACCCAGCTGTAGGAATAAACTGCAATGCACACATATTATGCACACTTCTCAAAAGACGAATGATGGGAAATATCCTCGTTAATTCCTGCAGAAACACTGAAGTGAGAAGTGGAAAAGTGCACTGCGCCTTTAAAAGCGACAAAAACAGTTATCAGCCCACGTTCTAATCGACATGGCCTGTGTGTCTGTTAACCGCCTGCCATGGTTGGCAGTAAAACACACCGTGGAGAACGTGAGATCTGGTCTTTAATCTCCCGCATCAACCACGAATTTAGCAGCGATGGGACAGGCCCAAAAACACCCCCGTGGGTTCAAAGCTGGGAGACAAGGAAAAGTGATCGTTTCAGAAAGTGCATGGCAACAGCCATTCCGAATGAGAGGGGGGAAAAATAATAAACTTCCCTTCAGCTGGCTTTTCACCAGCATGTTTCAGTTCCTAATTCACCCTTATTCAATTACCGCCAACCTACTTTAATTGTGCAGAAACCAGAGACTTTTTTTTTTACCAAATAAAACATTTTGTTCCCTAAACTGCTGGCCTCATTAAAACAAGGGTAAACCGAACTCAAGGACTTAGGCAAAGTATCAAAAAATTGGCATTAAGGGTGAGTAATATGCTGCTATGAAGATGAACTGTTCGCAAATGTTCCTTTAATGAGAACCATGCACGTTTCGGCACTGAAAACAAATCAGTAACGTCGCTGTCGCGGTCCAAGTCCAAGTCCATTTGCGAAAATGCTGATGGAGGACATTGAAAACACTATTAAAAACAGGGCGGCCATTCCACACCGCCCACCGCAAAGGAGGCACTTTAAAGGAGAGGGACTCGGTGACAAGCAAGCAGGCCCCGCCCAGACGTGACCTCACCCCTGCAGCGGAGCAAAGAGGTCAGCTGGCGGGCGTGTGCTCTTCCTCAGCCAATCAAAGCACGCCGCTACCGCAAAATCAGTACTAATCAGGGCAACCAATGGAATCACAGCACAATTCACGATTTTCCAATTTATTTGTTTCATTGCTTTTTAACGAGGGTGATGAAACGGCCGTGTTCCCCGCTGCCGACCCCTTCAGAACCCTGTGCAGACAGGCCACGCCCCCGTTGTCATGGCTCTCCGAGATGACTGACAGCCGCGCGGCCCACAGGTTTCCACACTAATCGACTCATCGATAAAAGGACCAGCGCAGGGCCTGCTTTCAGTCCCCGGAGAACTCACCTGGAGCACCTGTCTGTTTTAACATTGCAGTGACTGCACGAGTGTGTGTGTGTGTGTGTGTGTGTGTGTGAGTGTGTGTGTGCGTGTGTGTGTGTGGGTGTGGGTGTGTGAGTGTGTGTGTATGGTTGTGTGTGTATGTGCGTGTGAGTGTGTGTCTGTGTGTGAGTGTGTGTGTGTGTGAGCGTGTGCGTCTGTGTGTGTGTGTTTGTGTGTGCGTGAGAGTGTGCGTGAGCGTGCGTGTGTGTGTGTGTGTGTGTGTGCGTGTGGTGTGTGTTTGTGTGTGTGTGTGAGAGTGTGTGTGTACAGGTGTGTGTGTGAGTGTGTGTGTACAGGTGTGTGTGTGTGCCTATGTGTGTATGCGGGGGTTCTGTACAGACTGCAGTATTGAGTGGGTGATTGACAGTCTCCTCGGTTACCTCCAGCTCCTGCTGCAGACCGTAGACCCGAGACTCCGCCTCCTGCTTCACGTCCTCCAGCGTCTGGATGAGGACCTCGTTCTGCTCGCTCAGGTCTTCCACAAACGACTGCAGTACGGTCACCTTGCGCTAGGGGGAGACAGAGAGAGCGGGGGCTAGTTAGTTCATCAGCATTGATCCTGCTTTGATCCTGGTTTTGCATCGGATTGCTCCTGTTTTCTTGCCGCTCACTCTTACACCTTCTGAAATGTGAAATAAATGATTGCTGCATAAGACGTTGATTCTGATACAGTAGCTCAGCGACCCTGCATCGACAGTGGGGTCATGGATCATAGACTGCATTCAGTGGCTCTCTCTCAGACACCCTCAGCCCAGGCACTTGACCCCACACACTTCAGTCAAGGGCCGGCTGTGTAATCGCATAAATTGTACAAGTGTGAGCTTTGAAAAGGCGTGTTGCTTGTGGGTGCCTGTTCCACAAATAATTGATGTAAAAAACGTAAATGATTTCAGGCCGTGTGTGTGTGCATTTGTATGTGTGTGTGACTGCATGCACAAGCGTGTGTGTGTGTGCGTGTGTAAATAACAGGTAAATTACTTCCATTAATTTACTGACATCATGTTGTTACTGATGTTATGCTGTCCGGTCGGACCACAAACCAGACAGGTACAAAATAATTTGAAAATCAGACATTCCGGTGAAAACCGAACATTTGGCAACCCTTGGTACGGGGCACTGTCTCACAAACAAGACGGTCGCACCCCCCCTGCACAGAGGGGAAAAAAGAGAGGCATATGAAAGAGGGACAGCCTGGCAGCGCTCCCAGGGCATGCTGGGAAGGCGGAGGGCGGACGAAACCGTCCTACTCAGAGTCCCCGAAACTGACAGGTCCTGTAGCAGCCTGTCGTACGCATCCTGACAGACAGACAGGCCGGGAGAATATCAGGCCCAGGCTGTCAGACTGTATCCACAGCACGTGCTGCCTAGCACGCCAAAATCCCCCCCCCCCCCCACCCCCCCCCCCCAATTTACACGGGCGGTGGCAATAACCGCCCTGATTTTATTAGCGGCTGATCTGCCGCGGCGACTCCCCCCCCCCCCCCCCCCCCCCCCCCCCGCCACGGGGCCCAGGCCATTAATTCGGCAAGCGAGCGGTAATGACGGGCGCCATTTCGGATTGGAAGATTAGAGTTTGGCACGGACGGGCGGGCGGGCGGACGGACGGACGGACGGACGGACGCACAGGACGTTATTAGCCCACCGCTCCGCCGCTCCCGAGCGCAGACTAAAGTAAGAGATAAAACGCTCGGCCAGATTAATAAAATAAAATAAAAAAAAACGTTATTTGATTTTTAACGCTTTTTTTTTTTCTCCCCTTTTTAACGGCGCTGGTGACGACCGTCATCGGGACGTGGCGGAGAGAGCCCCCGCCGGGGGGGCAGCGGTCGGCACCGGCACGGGGCCGTCTCTCGGCCCGGCGGGCCACGCCATCCGGAAGACCCGCTCAACCGAATCCAGGCGTGAAAAGCCGATCAGGAGCAACCGAGCGGCGCTCCGCAGAGGCACGGAGTCATGACCGCGCGGGGCGGGGCGGGGGGGCGGGCGGGACGGGGCGGGACGGGGCGGGACGGGAAGGGGACAGGGAGAGCGGGGCGAGGCCCAGGAGCTGAAGGGGTTTAATTCGGCCATTCAGAACAACAGCGTTTGACACTGGGACTGGGAGAGACAGGCAGGCATCGCTGTGGGGTTCATTTCAGCTTTGGGGGAGACGCACTACTGACCCACCCAGTCCCGCCTGGACAAATGTGTCATTCACTTTAAAATACTGTGGGGGGGGGGTGACATGTCCCCCTGTCTCCCTCCAAACCTACACTCCCTTTACCTGAGAGTCAGGTGTGACAGGCCAGCCTAATCAGCAGCACTAATTGTTCAGTTAATTACCCGGGGGAAAAGCAAACCGGGGCCATATTTGGAGTATCCACAAATTAATTATTTTGAAACATAATTTTTTTTTAAAACATCTGATTAGCCAGCAAAGAGTGATTTCAATTACAGCCATAGATGAGCCCGCAAAATTTCACAAATGACAAAAATAACAAAATTATTTTGTTTTTAAAAAGAGAACTATTGATCCATGGAGCTGGTACCAGGATACTCTTCTGTGAGGAGCCTTGCTAATTCCAGTCATGCTCCCTCACCCCTTTTAAAAAGCGCGATTCCCCACAGCACATAAACACAACGTACACCAAAGCCTGATTTAACCGCCCCACCCCCGCCCCCCCCCCAAACGTTTTTTTTTTGTTGTACTTTTTATTTGATCATTTAGCCTGGGATTGCATTACTGTGTATCAGACACAAATGCAATCAGGTCTTGTGTGCGGTGAGGCCGCACCTCCCCGCAGCCCCCCCTCACACACACCCCCACACGCACCCCCGCCCCCCCCCCCCCCCCCCCCCCCCCCCCCCCACCCCGCCCGCTGAGCCTCGGTTAGAATCCAAGGGCAGGAGCGACGTTCATTTTCAGCCCCATTTCCTCCTATGATTAGACGATCAATCAATCCCAGCCTTCAATCTCATCAGCGCGCAGGCGGGATTATCTACCCATCTCCCCCCCCCCCCCCCCGCTCCACTCGCACACACACACCATTATAACTGCACACACACACACACACACACACCATTATAACTACACACACACACACACACACACCATTATAACAGCACACACACACACACACACACACACACACACACCATTATAACAGCACACACACACACACACACTCACACACACACCATTATAACTGCACACACACACACACCATTATAACTTATACACACACACACACACACACACCACATTATAACAGCACACACACACACACACACACACACACACACCATTATAACTGCACACACACAACACCATATAACTGCACACACACACACACACACACACCATTATAACTGCACACACACACACACACTCACACACACACCATTATAACTGCACACACACACACACACACACACCATTATAACAGCACACACACACACACACTCACACACACACCATTATAACTGCACACACACACACACCATTATAACTGCACACACACACACACACACACACACACCATTATAACTGCACACACACACACACCATCATAAACTGCACACACACACACACACACACACACACACACACCAATTATAACAGCACACACACACACACACTCACACACACACCATTATAACAGCACACACACACACACACTCACCACACACCATTATAACTGCACACAACACACCATTATAACTGCACACACACACACACACACACACACCCATTATAACAGCACACACAACACACACACTCACACACACACCATTATAAAACTGCACACACACACACCATTATAACTGCACACACACACACAAACACACACACCATTATAACAGCACACACCACACCACAAACCTCACAACACACACCATTATAACTGCACACACACACACACACACACACACCCATTATAACAGCACACACCCACACACACACTCACACACACACCATTATAACTGCACACACACACACACACACACACACCATTATAACTGCACCACACACACACACCATTATAACTGCACACACACACCACACACACCATTATAACTGCACACACACACACACACACCATTATAACTGCACACACACACACACACACACACCATTAGAACAGCACACACACACACACACTCACACACACACCATTATAACTGCACAAACACACACACCACACACACAACACACACCACACCATTATAACTGCACACACACACACACACCATTATAACTGCACACACACACACACACACACACACCCTTATAACAGCACACCACCCACACACACACACACACACACACACCATTATAACTGCACACACACACACACACACACCACACACACACCATTATAACTGCACACACACACACACACACCATTATAAAAAAAAACTGCACACACACACACACACACACACACCATTAAACAGCACACACCACACACACACACACACACACACCACCATTATAACTGCCACACACACACACACACACACACACACAAACACCATTATAACTGCACACACACACACACACACCCATTATAAACTGCACACACACACACACACACACACACATTATAACAGCACACACACACACACACACCATTATAACTGCACACACACACACACACACATTATAACTGCACACACACACAACACACACCACACCCATTATAACTGCACACACACACACACACACACACACCATTATAACTGCACACACACACACACACACCATTATAACTGCACACACACACACACACACACACCATTATAACAGCACACACACACACCACACACTCACACACACACCATTATAACTGCACACACACACACACACACACACACACACCATTATAAACTGCACACACACACACACACACCCACAGAATAACTGCACACACACACACACACCATTGATAACTGCACACACACACACACACACATTATAAAACTGCACACACACCACACACACACACACATTATAACTGCACACACACACACCACACACACACACACACACACCATTATAACTGCCACACGACAATGCACACACACACACACACACACACACACACCATTATAACTGCACACACACACACACACACACACACACACACACCATTATAAACTGCACACACACACACACACACACACACAACACCATTATACTGCACACACACACACACACCATTATAACTGCACACATGCACACACACACACACACACACACCATTATAACTGCACACACACACACACACCATTATAACTGCACACACACACACACACACACACACCATTATAACAGCACACACACACACACACACACTCACACACACACCATTATAACTGCACACACACACACACACAACACACACACACATTATAACTGCACACACACACACACCATTATAACTGCACACACACACACACACACAACACCATTATAAACAGCACACACACACACACACACACACACACACACACACACACACACCATTATAACTGCACACACACACACACCATTATAACTGCACACACACACAC
>CM045887.1:58432406-58454906 GCA_025169545.1 Anguilla japonica | reverse complement strand
ACACACAACACCATTATAACTGCACACACACACACACACACACACACACGATTATAACAGCACACACACACACACACACACACCATTATAACTGCACACACACACACACACACACACACACACACGATTATAACAGCACACACACACACCATTATAACAGTACACACACACACACACACCATTATAACTGCACACACACACACACACACACACACACACGATTATAACAGCACACACACACACACACACACACCATTATAACAGTACACACACACACACACACACACACCATTGTAACTGCACACACACACACACACACACACACCATTATAACAGCACACACACACACACCATTATAACTGCACACACACACCATTAAAACTGCGCACACACACACACACACACACACACACACACACACACCATTATAACTGCACACACACACACACACACACACACACACACACCATTATAACTGCACACACACACACACACCAGCATCATAACTGCACACACACACACACACCAGCATCATAACTGCACACACACACACACACACACACACACCATTATAACTGCACACACAGACACACACACCAGCATCATAACTGCACATGGATGCACACATACCATTATAACTGCACACACACACATACACACCATTATAACTGCGCGCACACACACACACACACACCATCATCATAACTGCACACACACACACACACCATCATCATAACTGCACACACACATACACACACCATCATAACTGCATGCACACACACACACACACACACACACATCATAACTAAATGTACACACACACACCATCATAACCTCACACACACACACACACACCAGTAACTTAACATCAGATCAGCTGATTGCTGTTCTAGCTCTCATTTGCTCCACTACCTATCACAGGCATACATTTCTTCTCCTTCTCTACCCCCGCCTCCCAGGCATGCACGTGCACTCTCACTCTCACACACACACACACACACAGACAGAAATGCACTTACACACACACAAATGCACACACACACAAACACACACACACACACACATGCAAAGCCATCTACCCTCCATTCACCCCCAGACATGCATCCACAAGGGGTTCTATGACACACACTGATCTCACAGCCTGTATAAAAGCTACTTGGCGCAATGAAGGGCATTCACCTGAGACACACCCGCACCTGTGAGACAGTTCTCATTTCAGAAGGTGCTTTGGTTGTGCTCAAGTCCACAGCCTCAACACACTTTCAAATTTGAAGCAGTACCCTTTCTACATGAAAAACTTATAAGAGAGATGGCACAAGCTGTACCACAATGCACTGCAGTCTGAGAGCCTCGGCCATCACAGACTGGTGAAAAAAAAACAGGATTTTCAGGAATTCTGAAAATTCAGAGGTTCTGCTCGCGTTTGGAAATGACGCTCCTAAGAAAATCAGGCCTTCTGCCAGCCATCAAACTCAGGAGGAGAACGCCTCCACCCTCCCCCTACTCTAAAACTTCTCTCAGGCTTCATCCGCCATGAACTCTGGGCACAATCCCCCCCACCCCATCACCCCCCCCCCCCCCCCCCCCCCCACCCCCCACCAACAACCGTTACTGGGGGGGGCCCCCCGACACGACATGCCAGCGCAGAAGAGACCTGAATTAGCTCGTCATCTTCACCTCCCCTTCTTCGGCTGAGAGCCATGCATGGGGGGGGGGAAGGGTGGGGGGGGGGGGGCACAATCCAGCGGCTCTGCGCGTTTTAAAAATGAACGAGCTAATGATAGATCTGCGAGCCCGGAGACCGGCCGTCGGCGGGGAAATGACTTTTAATGTCATAACAAATATTATGTTCCACTCTCGCTGACGAGCGCTGCCAAAAAAAAAAAAAAACGAGGAAACGCTCTGAAAGGACTCGAGCGCAGTCGACGGCGGCGTCTTAATGGGGGCAGTTAAAAAATAAAGCAAAGAGCTTTTCGATGTAAAGACGCTAATTCTTTAGCCGTGTTGACGGGGCTGTCACACTTTCATTACGGTACAATGCCTTTCAGCCCGCACAGCTGCAAAACTCCCAAATTAGACCTCCTCCTCCTCCTCCTCCTCCTCCTCCTCCTACTTAACTGACAGGAGCAGCCAAGTAAAGGTAACTGCTGGGTTCTGACTCACTGTCTGTAAATCCCCCCCCCCCCCCCCCCCCCCCACGCCGTTCCTACAGCACCGTGAGCGTGACCCAGCGTTTCTGACCCCATCAGGCAAGGTCAGGAGCGCGGCGTGAAAAATCCTTTTTTTTTTTTTATTTATTTTTTTTAACTGAAAAAGTTCAAATGAAAATGCGTACCGCTCAATTAAAAAACCCCCCGAAAGAACACTCAGGCCCACTGTCGACACGTCACATTAATGTCAGTACAGCACGCGCGGTCAGAAATGGCTTTGAGTTTTATCCTGCAGATTTAGGCCTGTCTTAATGCGTAAATATTTACTGCGTGTGCTGGGAGAAGCGGCTCGCTGCAAAAGCCGTTTCTAAACGATTCAGCCATGAAGCTCGACAACACACACGCACGCAACCCCCAACATCGCAGCCACACACACACGCACGCTCGAATCGAGACCCGCAGTCATGTTCCAGCTGAATTCCGCCGTTTGAATTCCTCCTCAGAAGCTTCAAGCGCCAGACTGTCACGGTAACAGAAGGCGCTCGCCGTGGCTCTCGACGCAAACTAATTGGGACAGGAAACACGACGGCGGCGAGCCTTCGCCACAGCCTGTCCACACGCGTGACGGGCGCACACACACACACGCCCTGCCGTCACACGCAGCTCCTCCTCTTCCTCACATCGGCGCGGCGCGCACGCGATCGGTGGGCGCCAAACGGGGCGTCGAGCGCTTCTCGGCTGCCGTGACGACGAGCCCCACCTGGAGTGCCGCCTCACCGCCGCCGCCGCCGCCCGATTGGTCGATTCGCTGGAGGCGCTCGCGGTACAGCGCGCGGAACTCCGCCAGCAGCTTCTGCATCTCCGCAGGCCTCCGCGTCGCCCTCGGGTACCCGGGATCCATGGAGCCGCACGCCGTAACCTGGCAACACAAACACAAACCTGCGCTCAGGTCCCGACCAGGACACCCCTCCCGGTACCCACTTGTGTGTGTGTATATGCGCTTGTGTGTGTGTGTGTGTGTGTGTGCATACGTGTGGGTGTGAATACGTGTGTGTGTGCATATGCGCTTGTGTGTGTGTGCGCTTGTGTGTGTGTGTGTGTGTGTGTGCATACGTGTGGGTGTGAATACGTGTGCGTGTGTGTATATGCGCTTGTGTGTGTGTGTGTGCGCGTGTGTGTGCGCATGTGTATGGGTGTGCGTGCATTTGTACATGTACATGTGCATGCGTGTGTGTCTGGATAAACTCACTCCTCTCCTTCCTTTTCCTACCCATCAGTGTTTATCTCCAAACAGGAAAATATAAGTTGGGGTACAACCATGCACAGTTAGAAGATGAGTAGGGTGCGCTATAAACTACGGACGGCCATGTCTGAAATTGGGGGCTGTTTGTCGCAGCGAGCAGCAGCCAACACAATAAATGGTTTTAATAACACATCCCAGGCCCCCGGTGCACTGAGCCATTGTTTTTCATATGTCATCGTTTTTAATTGCGCGCAATGAAAAATCATCACAGAGCCTCTCGCTTCAAAGACCACTTCGATACCTCACGTCCTGCTTAATAATCGTGATTAATCTGGGAAAAAAACGCACTGTCTTTCCCAGAGGGAATGCACGTTTCCTTCGGGGGATTGGGGGGGGGGGGGGGGGCACCATCACGCAGGAGCGCGAAACGCCTCCCCATAGGTGAAACACGCCCCTGCCCAGGGGGGGCACGGGAACCAAGCCCAAAAACCGGGGACGGCTACGCTCGTGGATCCCGAGCGTGTGCTGCATGTGTGCACGCACGCACATCATCCTGGAAAAACCTTCTCCAATAATATGAATAAAAATATAAATCACATCTCCACTGAGAATAGCCTTGACCTGCTGGATGATCTTGATAGGCCTGGTACTGTCCATTTAATTTATATGGATGTTTTTCTACCCCCCCCCCCAACTACCTACCTTATCTCAGTTCTGACCAGGTAATATTTGGGATTAGAATGAATCCACTCCTGTGGGAAGAGTGATGTTTATTTAGCCCAGAGCTTTTCAAGGACTGCTTGCCCACGGTTTTTTTTTTTTTTTTTTTTTTGTAATTATTGAACCGAACCCCGATGCACCCAAGCCAACAGAGACTCCTGCTGCAAAAACATGAATCACACCGAAGCACATACCTTACCTTCACAACAAACCTTGGACAAGAAGAAAGTCTAAAAATTCATCATTAAGCACAAACTAGATATTGGGTGTTTTATTCTGGGGGGGGGGGGGGGGGGGGGGGCAGGGGGGACTAACGTTGGACTAATGTGTACATTTTCAAAATGTTAAATTATGTTTTGAATCTGTAAAGCAGAGAAGGAAATGACTGCAAATGTACAAAAAATGTAAGAAATGAACTTTTTACATTTTCACCCAATTGTTCTGCAACGGGCCTCAATCTAAAACACTTTGCCTATTTTCAGCCAGCAGGTAGGGTCATTTAAATGATCAACTCAGCTAGCAAAGTCAGAAATGAGGGTATAAAGCTCTTAAACTGACACTGGAGCAGTGGCAGGTTCACAATTATGTCAGGCACAGGGAATCAAAAAGCGCTAAAATGACAACAAAAAAAAAGATCCACTTCTTCCACTTCTGCTGTGTACAATAGGTGGATTACTCCCACAAGGATCCCACACTGCACCGTGCCGGTCATATTTTATTGATGTTTTCATTTGCCTCTAATCTCCCCCAGAAAACATGCGCAAAACTGACAGAAATATGGATGACCTTCGCGCAGTGAGCAAGACCAATGATTATTTTTCCTCTCCCTCGCCTTGTGGCATTACTTTCACGAAAAGTTTCCGTTTTAGATGGGTTTTTTTTATTTTTTCATTATTTAT
Source organism: Anguilla japonica (assembly GCA_025169545.1). Classification (NCBI taxonomy): domain Eukaryota; kingdom Metazoa; phylum Chordata; class Actinopteri; order Anguilliformes; family Anguillidae; genus Anguilla; species Anguilla japonica. The sequence goes on along the minus strand of CM045887.1, from coordinate 58,449,894 downwards.
AAATTATAAAAGACAATCCATCTTTGAAACATGGGGAGCCCTCAAGCATAAGTAATTTCCTAAATTATAGGTGTCTGTGCACAAACCAGGACACTTTCTGTGACTGCAATTTGCCAAGGTTGAGGACACTAGTGTGTACCTCCCGCCGCTATGCAATTTGTTCACTGCTGTGGTGAATTAAAGAACACATTGACTACCAACTGGCCTTCATTTCATTTTATTGCATGTATTACAGTGATTCAAAGAGGTGAAACAAATGCTTCCAATGATGGAGGCGGTAGAACTGCACTGGGTCGTGTACTGTACCATAGTCTACTTTAGGAATCAAGTGTAGCCAACATTATTTTTTTGTAACAATGTGCAAGTTCAGTTTGATCTATAATGTTATCATTGTAGTTCGGCGCGCAGAACAAATATTGTTTCTCCACATTATTTTAAATCCTGCAAACGATTTCCCCTCACATTATAAATACTACCCACGCGTTATTAGCCTACACCTTCTTACGTCCAAACTGTTGTTCCCCGTGTAATAGCACACGTAACACACCTGTATAAGGATGTTCTGATGCATCAAGAGAATTTAATTTCATCACCTGTTCATAACGTCTAATGATTGGTGCTCCGCGCACAATATTTTTATGATATGGGAATTACCTACATAAGTGTAGTAAACATGAACACTGCATGAACTTTATTTTACGCTTCGTATATTCATGTGCATCTAGTTGGCGACCTTATATCAAAGTAATTTGTGAAATGTCAAAAGTAACTGCTAACAGCGGTTTGTTTGCTTCTAATGTAACGTTATGTAGGCTAGCAAGCTAAGCTAGGAGCTTGAAGAGGAAATAACGTGAGGACAATTACAGCGATCAACACCGTTAGCCAACTGTAAACACACCTGTGTAACTGGTACTGGCCAACATTATATCGCTGTAAATCTGCTCAAAAGCACTCGAACGGGGGCAAGCTAACTAAACTAACACAAGACAGCTAAATATGATGGCTAAAGTTTGTAATATCATATGACGGTTGGTTCACTTTTCATTAGATACCTTCATGGCCGTTTCCCGTAGGCTACAGCCCGCACACGGAGCTTTTGGTGCAGCAGGTGAACCGTGCAACTACATAGCCGAGTAGTGAGTGTGCCATTTTGCAGCAAATTGATACTAGTTATCATACTATGCTAGCCTGCCAGCGAGCATAGTTCAGCAAACAGCATTTTTAATGTACCAGCACTGTTCAGTTTTAAAAAATGCTTTCAATATAACTGATCCTATATAATTAAATACGATATAGGGTCAATCTAGTGAGCAAACTAGCAGCTAGCTTTTCATTTTATAGCTACCTGTTGCAATGCTCCTGTTTATTGCCCACGGCCACTGGTTCTGTAGCCTCGCCTCCAGCTGATGCGGTTTAAACCATGCCACACCGTTTGTCTCCCCTGTCTGAACTAACTAGCTAGCTACATGATTTTCAATGAACTTTGCAACCCCCCCATGCTGCAAACTTTTAATTCTCCGCATCGTTACACCGTAGCCCGCCGTGGGCACCCCAGCTCCCGCTCCAAGCACCTGCACATCCTGGTCATTGTCTTGACTCAAGTAATGAACTGAACTACAAGCCAATAGAATTGAAGGACTGTCCTCAGCCTTGCGGCTTTGGCCTATCGCACGGCCGGTGAATCTAAGTGGGAGGGTTATATTTTCTCCGATGTTTCCAATGTGCAGAATGGGAAAACCGAGATTTCCATAGAAACTCCCAGACTAAACGCTCATTGACGCACGCCCATTGTCATTGTGCGAATAACAAATTAAATGGCCTTTGAGTGACAATTTTAATGGAAACAGCTCGCCAATCAGTGTAGGAGATACAGGGACCTGCAAAACGAGATAAAAGAAAGCCACTGTCGTTTTGGTTGTCGTGGTAACAAAGTGACTCACAGAAATAAAAACAAAACTGATTAAGCTTTTATGCTATTTTTCAGTTGTTTTCGTCTAGGTTGCAAATTAAATATTTATGTTTAAGTCATAGGTGCAACAAAGATACTGCCAGAAATAAATATTGGCAAAAAAGGTACTAAAATACATGTTGGCATTTAGCAGACGTTCTTATCCAGCGGGACATAGATTACACTTCACACACACTCCGTTTAGGTCGCCATTTCGTACTGAAGCAATTCAGGTTTTGTAACCTGCCACGTTTAATGGTACAATCAGCAGCGTCAGTGTTGGAGATTGACGCTAGTCACTGAATTACAAACAGAGTCCCTAACAATGCACTCGTACCAATATAGAAGACCTATTCTCGACAGATGTTACAAGGCATCATTCTTTTACTTACCTTGTCAGGCCACCATTGTAAATAAGAATTTGTTCTTAATGACCTGCCTGGTGAAATAAAGGTGAAAAAAAAAAAAAAAAGTTTCCCTCTCGTGTATGAACTTCATACACAAAGCTTGACTGGATATCCATATCGAGATGAAGGATAGTCCGTTTATTTTGTACATTTGACACTTTTTATTTGTGTTTTACACTTCTCAGGGTCTTTATAAATCAATAGGCAAGGCTGATGCAGGACACATTTAAATAAGTAAACTGTCACATTAACTGCAATATTTATTTTCACTGTCCCTAAATTGAATACGCTTTACAAGGGCTTAGTGTTCATTTCAAAATATTATACATTCATGGTAATGGCATCTATAGAGACCCCTTCCCTGGCAAATATAGCTTTCTCATGAAATTGAATTTCTAAATGTCCCTTGTTTTATGTAAAATGGAAAACAATTGGTAGCAGGAATATATTGATGGTTTTTCAGACAGGTTCTCTCTTCACAGGTGACTAGGAACAAGCTCACATTGAGAACCATGATCCAATGTGAGCGAGAACTCTGTGATTGCTGTACCGCTAGATTATTGACATTAAAATTGCTTTTCCTCTATTTATTATTATTATTATTACTGTATTTATTTCCTGCTTTAACCTCCCTGGTCTAAAATGGCTGCCAAGGCGCATGATGAAAAAAAGACACAGTGAAACTGATTGCAAACAATATATTATTTTTATATTATGTGTATATAACGGAGCATAGCAGTCTCATAAACATTTATATGAGTGGAACATCACAACAGGGACGGGGCAAATTATTAAAAACCTGCTCGCCCGGGGGAAGCTCCTCTCATCCAACACACAGTTCTGCGCGACAGCGAGGTCCCCGCCTTGATAATGCACTGGTTTGAAATTTGGCCACGCAATCCAATGCAAAGGGAGCACTGGTGTTTCCACCCTCAGAACCTTCAAAAGGTACCCATCAATTTTCTGCTATCCATGGACTCTCACTGTCCCAATATCACGTTGTTTTCTATTACCTACTACCCACCGACCACTTTATTTCATCAGCAAGCACAAATTAAAAAATTATACAGAACGCCGAACTGAACTCCGGTGGCCGAATTCTGGCGCATCACTTCCTGTTGAACTCCTGGAGTATTGTAGAGTTCAAATGCCTGTAGACAACCGTTAAGAGAGCAGCAATGAGTAGCAAGTTCAGAGGCTTTCTTTACACCAAAAAAAAAACATCGAAACACGTCAAAACCCGGAGTAAACGTCCCCAAGTTCTGAAAGAGCGAACACTCGCTGTCTTGTCATTGATGTCAAGGGCTCTTGTAATTCCAGGGCTTTCATTCTTTCATACGAGTTCTCTTTTCGGGTCGCAAGTTGAAGTCTGTTATTATTAGCTCAGTGCAACGGGGGAAACGCGAAAAAAGGTCTACATTCTGCTTCAAGGTGTAATGCAATTAGAGCTTGAATGTTTCATTTCTTTCTTTATGTGGGTTATTGTCGGCTTCTGTTTGAATAATGAAAAGTCTCATATGAATAAAGCGCTGTATAATAATGAAAGGAAGACTCTCACTGAACAGATTCACATGAACTCATCGGCAGTACATCCAGCTGACTGTTTTTTTTTTCTTGTTTGTTTGTTTTTTTTCTCTGCTGTTTCACTGTTAACAAAACAGAGACCTGGAGTCTGCTTCTGAGGCCTCACAGCAGGGATGTTCGAATCCTGGCCGGGGCCTTTCTGTGTGGAGTTTGTATGTTCTCCCATGGTGTCCACGTGGGTTTCCTCCAGGTACTCCGGTGTCCTCAGTCCAAAGACATGCAGGTTAGCCTAATTGCAGACTCTAAATTGCCTGTAGGTATGTGTGTGTGTGTGAGTGAACGGTGCGTGGACCCTGTGATGGATTGCCGACCTGGTGTATTTCTGCCGCTCGCCCAGTGCATGCTGGGATAGGTTCCAGCCCCCCCCCCATGCTGAATGCTTTGCCAGCTACTTCACAGTATTGCACTCACCCCTCACCACCCCAGCTACCACCTGTTGTTTGGCTCTGCTTCTAGGTACGGGGGGGGGGGGGGTTCCTGGTGTTCCTCCCGTTTAGTAGGGGAGTTGTATCGTGCTCCCTGTTGGACGGGGTAGTGCACGCTAGTGCGTGAGTTGTCCTGACTAAACTGACGTCCTGCCAGATTCCCAACCAGCACCGGTACAGTCCGTCAGTTCAGACTGTGCTGACCAGTCAAATCACAGCGACGCAACAAGCGCCTGAACAGAGTAAGCCACAGGGTTATATACAGGTGTCATTGATTTTTCACATGTCTATTTTGAGTCGATGGCAGCATCCTCTAAAGACACGAAAATAATTCTTTCCCCTTTCCGTGCGGATGACGGTTGGACCGAGAGCCGAAGTGAACTCATCGCTTTTAATCGGAATGTTATGCGTGAAGCTGACGGAGCCCCGGGAGGCGGCCGTGAATCACCGGGCCGGTGCGAGCGTGCGAAAGCGCACAGGCCGCGGCGAGCTTTGTGACTCACAAGCTGACCGGGACCCGGGACCTGGAACCTTCGTCCTCGCAGATGGAGATTGTTAAAAAAAGATGTCCCACGGCCGTTCGTCATACCGTCAGCTTGAGCCACTTTGTTTCTCTCCTGGCCTTTTTGACTAAATCTGAATTATTTTAGAAAAATCAACCCCCGTGTTGCTGGCAGTGGCGCCCATACTGCACCAGCAGGCCAGGGCCTCATCTCTTTCAGTTTTTTTCTGCTCCGTCCATTTTTTCCCCCTCCTTACAGCTCTCTCTCTCTCTCTCTCACTGCCTCCCTTCTTTATTTTTTTTATCTTCTCCGCCTTTCTCTCGTCTCGTTATTTTCCCAGACTTCCCCCCCCCCCTTCCTTTACACACCCCTGCAGAGTGTCTGATTCTCCGGGACGCTCGGTGTGTGGGGTATGGTGCCCAGGCCTGTGGGTGTTACACGTGTTTCTGAAAGATGCCATGGGGTGCTGGAACAACCGCTGGTATCCTTTAAAAAAAAAAAAAAATTGTCCCTAGTATGGAAGGGGTACATATATATTTTTGAGTCTATCCAAACGCTGCTATGTCCATGGTGAGTTTCTACACTGTCCTGTCCAATAAAGCTGAAAAGCCCATAAATACGCATATATTTTTTTTGGAAAAACACAAACCCTACAGAAAAGGTGTAAAGCAGCATGTCTGACCCATTAAGACATGAGTGCATCCATCAAAATGAAAGGCGGAATGAAAATAACATGGCGAAGGAAAGAAGCAGTGTCCTTCCCCCCCCCCAATTATTAGGTTATTATAATGGACTGTGAGGGTGGGAAGCGTTTAACCAGGAAGAAATTTTTTTTGCCTTATAGTCTTTATGAAAACCTCCAAACTGTCGATTAGTATGAATTAAACAGCACAGAGGAGTCAATGAGTTTGCTTAGGAGGACCGTGAGGGCTGGAAGACGACATAGTTACACGTTAACAAAAGCATAATAAAGAGGTAACAATATAAAGCATAGGAAACGTAACCGCTCCATACCATTGTACCAATCCCGGGCCAAGGTAACGTCAAAATTAACAGGCGGACGCGAGACACGACAGAATGGAAATGTATAAACTAAAAAAATAATAAAAGCATAATGGCTTCCTTTATGTTCCGTTGAGGGGTAGGAATTTGAAGTACGCGCTTAGCCCTTAGCATTGTATAAGGAAACGCACGTGGAAACTGCATGCCCATGCATCAGCCTGGAATCAAGGTAACGGCACATTGATGCAAACAATGAGTCAGATGTTTATTCTCATGGAAGAGTGTCATCAGGAAGCATTACCTTGAAAATACACAAAATGAATTGTTTGTTATTTGAATGTTGCTGTTATATGTCACTGTTTTGTCATTAACTCTAAGGTAAGATTTGGCTCTACCTCCGCATCATGTCTTCCTCGTATTATTTAAGCTGTTATTTTATGAGGAAATGACCTCACCTGATGCTGAAAGTAGTCATAAGCTGCAAACTGTTGGTTGCGTTAAGCCTGAGGTTCTAGTGGACCTGTTACCATGACAGCTGAAAAGCACCCCATGTTCTGAAATATTCCTCTGTTCACTTCACAAAGGAATCTCTATTTCCCCCTGCTTCTAACCTTTTAAGTTATATTCTAAGTGATTAGAATGTTCTTAACAAAACATTCTAATGCTGATGCAACAATCACTAATGGTGATTGAAAGCATGGGAGTTCTAGACCACTGATTTGGAATTTTGAAAAAAAAAAATCCAAAAAACCTATTCTTCAAAGGGTTAATATAACCTACATTGTAACTGCAAGCCACTAATGCCAAGCCACTCCAAGATTACCAAAGCTGTTAAAAGAGGGTTTTCATTTACAAATGGCGGAGATAGGGGTGTCCAGACTGCTTCTACGCACTCAGATATGCTGATGGGACACTCACATGAAAGAGCCGTGAGAAGATGGCCACCTGGTTCTTTGGTAGCTCCTTGACCCAGCTCTTCCCATTGCAACACATATCTGTGCTGTGTATGAGCTTCCAGCCAAGTTGGCGCCATTTGCCAGCGGTTTGTGGGATTTTCTCTGCTGCACCTTCCCTCCCCTGGGGAGTGGGGAGGGAATATCAAGGTTGCAGGTTTGAATCATGTCTGGGGCACAGTTAAACTGAATGTACTTAAAATGAACCATTTCAGCAAACTGCTCATTTATGTCAAACAAAAAAATAGAGTAACCAGGGGAGCACAACAAGGGCTGATCCATTTCTGTATTTTGCGCCAACTTCTGCTCTTAATTATTGAATTAGCTCAATCACATCCCGATCTGACATTTGCGTAAGCCTCAGCTACGACTGCAGACTGCAAGCGTGTCCAAAAAATTTCGCTGTGCTCAATTACCGGAGTGAACCAGCACAGCTCATAGAGCTGTCAGAAACCTAAAACTAAGGTAATCGGTTGGAACAAAAACCAGTGCGCAGACCGGCCCTCCAGGACCGGAGTCGGGGACTCCTGTCTCATGCCTACTTTACCTTACCCTCAAGGGAAGGGAAGAAGTTGGCTGTGGTAATACTCAGCAGTACTGAGTCAAACTGAACTGGTCATAGTCAGCCAGTACTACAGCTGCAAAACATAGCAGCAAAACATTCTCGGGGCTACACGCGTTGCTGTATTTTGCCGTTATGGACCCATTACCAGCTTATGATAAGACCCAGACGTGAAACAGCAATGTCTAAGTATCAGGGTTCAGTCTATACTCATGAGTGTCTTTACTGGCTGAACCATTTGGAAGCCCAGATCCATGAATATGTCATTTAAAAAAATGCTTTTCTCCTTGTGAAATCAACTCTGATAAAGTTTAATAAAACTCCAACATAGTACACATGGTCCCTGTTAGACTCACGTTATCTCATGCAAGAGGTTATTTAATATGAATGACTTTGCTTTACACCTTTGGGGGCTTTGTAGTACTGAGCTGAACTGTTGAGATTCAGAGTAGCTGTGACTGATCCCATCTTGTGTCCTTCACTCCATCTGTCTTCTGCGAATCAACCCCTCCTTCCCCCCCCCCTCCCAGGGAGAAAAAAAAACAATCCATTCTGCTAATGAGGAACAGGTGATTTGTTAATGAAACAGGAGGAGGAGGAGAGCAAAACAGTCTAGAACGTTCCGAGACCCAACTGCACCATGATCAGTATCAGAGGAGCGGGAATGAGACAACTCTCTCAGGGCTGCTACCCTTCTTCTTTCTCTCTCCATTCTCCCCCTCGTATGGTAATCATTACCATTCTCATCATTATTATTATCATAATTATCGTTGTCACGTGCACCGTATTCGGACCTGGTCTCGTTATGAACAAGACAGGAGAGCTGTTGTCAAGGTCAACAAATGATTAATTCAAACGGGATCATGAATACGTAATGTCCGTCTGCACGTCGAGACACGCCCGGTGGAGTCCACTGCCGGATTCTCCAGCCTCTCGCACGCCCCACCTGCCCCAGGAGAAAGGTGACTCCCCGTGCCCAGATTCCAGGAGTGAACAGCACTCCGGAGAGAGAAGGTAAAAAAAAAAGAAGAAAGAAATTTGCCTTTGGAGGTCATGCGAATTCTTCATTTCATCTGTAAGTGCTTTCCAGACAGACAGGAGGACGAAGTGTGTGGGAGATTGTGGGTTGGGTGGGGGGGGGGGGGGGGGGGGGGGTTTCAGGTTAATTGAAGAATAATGCCCTTCAGAATGATGGATTTCAGTGACTGGAGGTGTCAGGATCCATTATGGAAAATTTGAATTTGCAATTAAAGTGGAAGGTAGGGTGTAGAATTCCTTTTTTTTTTTTTTTTTTAAATCACCCCCACCCCCCCACCCCCACCCACCATCTTTACTCCCCCCATTATGTTAATGTTCATTAAATGTTAAGCCTCCATGCATGCTCATTTATACCCCATAACTGTCCTTTCTGTGTGATGATAAGGTTTCATTAATATCGTAACTCAAAGGAAAAACTATTTTTTATAGAACAGGAGTGGCTGTTGGGTGACAATGACAGAATAAAAAAAACCCACATGTAATCTGCGTTCACAAATTCATCCTTGCATTGCATTTCATTGTAAGTCTTTAAAGGGGCTATATACTTGTTGGCCAGGTCTGTACATTGGTATTGGCCCAGAAGCATCCCCAAGCTCTACAGACAAGTGGTAAATGCTAACAGTTGTGTCAACAGACTCTTGCATTTCCAAGTCAAACCCGTTAGGCCCTTGGAAGCAGCGCTGGCCCTGGCCTTTGAGGGGCCCTAAGAAAGATTTGATTTGGAGGCCCCTCAACATATATAAATAATATTTATATTTAAATAATTGGTGGGGGGGGGGAGCAGTCACAAAGTCACAGGGCCCATTGCTTATGATACGTATTGGCAGAGGCCGGCTCTGGTTGTGTGTGTGTGTGTGTGCGTGCGTGTGAGTGTGTGTGTGTGTGTGTGTGTGTGTGTGTGCGCGCGTATGTGTGTGTGCGAGTGTGTGTGTGTGTGTGTAGTTTGGGAGGGGGCTGCAAGTTTTCAATAAGAGTCCATTTAACCTTTAACTTTCCGCCATTTTAGGACACACGCAGGTTCACAAACACCACATGAGCAACAGCACACAGGTGCTCATTACTTCATCACTGTGGCTGCCACTGAACAGTTGCCAACAACTGTACCCGAGCAGCCACCAGAGACCTCCCCAGTTCAGTCCCAAAGTTCAACCTGTAATCACTGTAATTTAACACACCCTCATTGGGGACCCGCCCCAATCACAGATCGGTGATTAGGGGTTATCGAGTACCTGTGTCAGGCGGTGATCCCGCTCATTCACACATTACTTCACGAACGTGCATATTAATCTCGTGGTTAATTGCCTAATTAGGGTGGTGGTGTAGTACAATGGGATTGTGACCAAAAGGTTGCGGGTTCAATTCCCAGGTAGAACACGGCTGTTGCACCCCTGAGCAAGGCGCTTAACCTCAATTGCTTCAGTATATTTCCAGCTGTATAAATGATATTATTATGGGGGAAAAAAAGAAAAATGTTGTTCCGGATAAGAGTGTCTGCCAAATGGCAGTAATGTAATTACTCAAATATACTACTTCTTTTCATTATTGCTTTAGCATTGCTGTTTTTTATAATCATAAAAACGATTTCTCAATATAGAAGAGAAAAAAAAATTCCTTTACACATGAGCCTTCAGTATAGTCTGTATATTTGACAAAGCATTGGGTAGCACTGTTGCCACACAGCAAGAAGGTCCTGGGTTCGAATCCCGGCCTGGGCCTTTCTGTGTGGTTTTTGCATGTTCTCCCCGTGTCCAGATGGGTTTCCTCCAGGTACTCCAGTTTCCTCCCACAGTCCAAAGACATGCAGGAAGGCTAATTGGAGACTCTAAATTTACCATAGGTGAGTGTGTGTGAGTGAATAGTGAGTGACTATTGATTGGCGAACGGTCCAGGGTGTATTCCTGCCTCTCGCCCAATAGGCTCCAACACCCCCCTGCTGTAAGCAGGTATAGATAATGGATGGATGGATGGATATTGCTACACATTCCATCTGTGTAAGGGTGGACACCTACCTGTGAATGTGGAGAATGAACAGTGCCCAGCCCGTCGTAAGATCAGCATGGTAGATCACATCACTTCGCCATTAGGGACGGCACGTTCATATCTCAACAAAAAAAAAAAGGAGATCAGCGTGAGTGACAGGGCTGTGAAAACCTCAATTTAAACCTCACAGAAATGAATCTAAGCTGGATTCGGTACGTATTGCTCCCACAATACGTATAAAGCAACACATGCATTTGACAAAATGGGGAGAAAGTATGAATATATTTTTTTGGCCTTGGTAATGCAGCGATGAGAAAGGCAGACGTCGAAACCTTTCACATTTGGTAAAACGAACCCCCGGGATGGCGAGTGGGTGGGACAGGGTAGCTACGAAACGCACGCGCCCCCCCCCCCCCCCCCCTCCCTTTCCCATGAAGCCAATCTCCCGCTGTTGATCCGGCAGAGCAGATATGCCCCCATCCCGCCGTCAGCCGCTACGTCAACAGCAGCCAAGGCGAGGAGTGACAGACAGGCGCTTCTCAAATATTCAGGAGGAACCGCGAGCTGCGGCCGATTTTAAATGAGAGAGAGAAGATAGACACACGTTTGTTTTTCAAATATGGAAGGAGAGAGAGAGAGAGAGAGAGAGGGAGAGAGCAGGGGGAGGGAGGGGAGGGGAGGGGAGGGGAAGAGAGAGAGAGGAGATAAAACATGGAGGGAATATAAACTATGCAGTCAGGTGTTACCTGTGTGAACAGATGACAGCATAATTAATAGGCAACAAATGCATCTTTTATTGTCTTCGCCACCCACCGACCCACACACACACACACACACACACACACACTCATACACACACACGTATACGCACATACACACACACAAACGTGTACACACATACATATAATGTACATATATTCACGTGCAAAAACACACATACGCATCTATGCGCACGCACACACATACACACACACACACACAGATACACTCAGATCTCCTTTTCCTCCTTCGTTTTGGACAGCTGGAAATAGGAATTCATCTGATTCGTTCTGCTGCTTCTCCCCCCTGCCCTCCCCCCCCCCCCCAGCTCCCCTCTGTCGTAATGGGATCTGCAGAAATCATTCAAAGGCTAGATGTAATTTACTGCTCGCCGTGCACAATACCCCCCCCCCACTCCCCCCGCTCCCCCCGAATCACACAAGGTGCCCTGCGGATGAACTAATCATAGTTGAAATATTATTTCTGCTTCTTATTCCTCCATTTTATGAACAGTTCCAGTTTTATGGTGCAACGTGCTTAACCCCTGCATGCCTGCGGAACCAACAGTCTCAACATGGTGGGGGTGCGGGGGGGGGTGGGGGTATGGGGGGGGGGTGCTTGGTGATAACAGAGAGGTAGAGGAACTCAATTTTTATTATTATTATTATTATTATTATTATTATTATTATTATTATTATTATTATTATTATTTTTAAATATCAATTTGCTTGTTTGGGTGGGAGTGCTGCATTTTGCTTTAATTTTCATTCCTGGCACAACCCCCCCCCCTTCCCCATATGAAAGTTGATGCTTTCATATGAATGTGTACCGGTCATAGGCAGAAGCACGGAAGCACGGGAAATCACAGACGCACACAGCCAGGTACCTACGTAGCATGCCATAAAAACAGGCATCCCAGGAGCCTTTGCATGGTTTATTAAAAAATAATACCCCACATCTGTTGGAATTAGCATCGTAACAATCGCGCAAAACGCAGTCATCATAAGCTGAATATTACTACGTTGTGGTGACTGAAATTTAAGGTGTCGCCTAACGAACGTTTGGTTAAAACGTGCCTTTGTAAGGGACGCCTACCTGAAATTCGGGCGTGCACCGCGTCTGTAGTGTATGCACTGTGGTCTCACGTTCTGGAGGCAGAGACAAGGCTCATTCCGCGTTCATCTTCTGTGGGGGGGCACACTGCGGGTCAGTTGGCAGGGAAACAGATTGTGTGCCAGTATTGTTTTGCGGGACACTGACAGGGCTTTGTATGTAATGCTATTGATCTGGCACCATCCTCATTGATCTCCTGTGGGACGCGCGTCGTCTGGATAAAGAATAAAAGTCTTTTAAATCTGTATCTGTATGAGGCATTACATCATCAAACGGCTCCCCTGCCCTCATTCAAACATGGTAAATGGATTTGGAGGGAATTGACTCAATTACAGGAACATCATTTGGAGAAGTATAAATCAGCTGTGCCGTTTTGATCCAGCCGTAAACGCACGCGGCCCTCTGTCTGGCACAGAGGAAACTACGCCTACGCTTTTTTTTCCGGAATTGTTTTTGCAGTCACGGAAGGTGCCACGCTGTGAATTCAAAATGCGCTATTGGAAAACGATCGGTGCAGACTGCGAGGCTCTCCCTCCCTCCAAAACACAGCAAAGTCGTGTAATTGATCCCCCGAGGTTGATAACTTTCATCCGGCTTTACTTCAGAAGCGTGGTGGTCAGCCGTGGCAGTTACCGTGCCCATTTCTTTCGAATAAAATCGACTTGTGCTGTCCCAGATAATTTCTGCGGGTAACAGGTACAGATGTCAGGAGCATGTTCGCACACAAATAATGGAAACTTATGGAAAGCCGTATTTTTCTAACCTTTAAACCATTCTCATATCTATTTTGGGTAGTAAAAAAATCGATAATTTGCATATATGTTATTTAATGCAGATTGGCTTCTGTCAGTGTAATTTCATTTTCATACCTATATAATGACATACAATGTTAAACAGTCTAAACGTTAAGTATAAATTTGACATAAGAAACTTAAGAATTAAACAGAGAATGCCATTCTAGAAGTATGAAATTCCATTTTGGAGGAAAAATGCTTATTATGCATAAAATATTTCAGTACATCGAGATACATATTTAAACACATCCCTCAGTCCATTTTGTATTAACTCTCTATCCATCTATTGATATTATTCACGTTTTGACTTCTTATTTTCATGTCTTCCTTTTGGGCAATGCTGTTATAAATCCAAAATCAATAAACGTGCCCCACATAGCAGGCCTATGTGCAAAATAAGGAATTAATTGTCAGGGATCAACAAACTCGAGAAGGACTTCAGTGCTGTATGTCTGATCTCACCATTAAAAAAGGAGAGAAAGAGAAAGACAGAGAAGGAGTGTATGAGTGTGTCAGAGAGAAAGAGAGGGAGAGAGAGAGGGAGGGAGTGAGAGCAATAGAGAGAGAGAGAGAGAAAGAGAGCAGCTCACTTGTACTTAAGGGGCAGGTTTACTTTCCATTGATTTCCAGTGCTTTAGTCAATTTCCTGTCACTTTTCATTGCGGGAACACGGAATCTCAGTTTAGCCGCTTGCAGGAAAACAGAGAAACTTAAGAGGAAGAGTCTGGGAAGGCTGCCGGAAAAAAAAAAATCCCGCGTTCGCCTGTCCGGTGTACGCATGTGGACAAACTCTGTCTCTTTCTGACGGCAGCACAATTCAGTAGCTTCAGGGGGGAAAAAAAGTCATATTGATAAGTCACATGACTTTGCCTGGGGCTTGTTCACACGGCACAGCACCCACACAAATATTCTGTGGAATGTCACGCAAGTCCTCTGGAACTTTACATTACATTACAGGTATCTAGCAGACACTCTTATCCAATAATAATAATAATAATAATAATAATAATAATAATAATAATAATAATAATAATAATAATAATAATAATTATAACAATAATGATAGTAATAATAATAATAATAATAATAATAATAATAATAATAAGCACCTTTCATCTCAAAGTGTCGTACTTGCATGTATGTTGACGTGTGTATTAACAGGTGTAAGATGAGAGAGTACGGAGATCAGACAAAGGGGTGGACAGGACAGCGGGTCAGGGCAGGGGGGGGGGGGGGGGGGGGGTGGGGTGAGGTGTCCCAAGCCATAAACCGTCCATCTCATCTTTGATTGTTGTTTCTTGGGCCTCACAGCCAAGCTTCAAAGCGACACGCGTCCCTGTTTTAATCTCCCAAAGCAGCTTTTATCTGTTTTCCCTTCTACCTGCAGGTTCAATCAGGCACCAGTACGCAGCCCCTGAACTCTGGAGGAGAAAACACACAGTGTTCCTTGCATCCTTGCATCATCTCCCGCTTTCAAAATTTCAAATTCAAATTCAAAACGCTTTACTGGCATGACACATTTTGAGATGCATATTGCCAAAGCATACTAATCAATCAGAATAACAACAATATCTCTCCCTTTCTCTCTCTCTATCTCTCTCCCACCCTCTCTCTCTCTCCCCCCCCCCTCCCTCTATATTTGCTCTCTCTCTTTCTACTTAGCTACAGGTTTAAGCCATAATTTGTGCTGTTTAGTAGTCATGCTAAATTTAGCTGTAGGGTGCACGTGAAGGATCACTGTACATATTAGTAGATGAATGCATTTGCTTGCGAATTGGTTTTTAAATGGACTCCATGCTTTTACATTTCCCCCCCCCCAAAAAAGAGGCATAAGCATTTGTGGATCCAAATATGAATCTCTCTCTCTCTCTCTCTCTCTCTCTTTCTCCCCCCTTTCCCCTCTCTGTGTGTCTCTCTCTCTCTTCCTTTCCCTTGCTGTCTCTCTCTCTCTCTCTCTCTTCCTTTCCCTCTCTGTCTCTCTCTCTCTCTCTTCCTTTCCCTCTCTCTCTCTCTCTCTCTCTCTCTCTCTCTCTCCCTCTCTCTCTTTACCTCTCTCTCTCTCGCTCTTTTATTGCTTCCAGATGTGGCAGTCCCTTCTGCCTCATGGGCAGATGTGTCAGAATAATGGCTTTTGTTTGGAGCTGAGCCGCGGTTCGTGCCTTTGCAGGCTTTGTTCTCCTCAAAAGAGGAAGAAAGAGAGGGGGATAGAGAGAGAGATAGAGAGGGGGACGATAAAAAAGAAAGCTCTCCTTCCCTTGGTCTTCACTCTGGGCAAATTTTCTTGGTCTGGTGCATTTCTCTATTGTCCAGAGTGCACCTGCACTGTGTGAAGACTGTAATTGTGCCTTTGATTATCTTTTCCTTGGTAATTTTTTTATCACTTCATTAATGAGTGTGTCCAACACACACACACACACACACCATAACATCCACATAAACCCGCACACACACACACACACACACAAACGCATACATACAAACACACCAACACACCCATATACACACGCACGCTCACCTACACATACCTACACATACCAACACACCCACACACACGCACACACGCACACACACACACACACAGAGAAATGCACACACACAGAAAAACACTGAAATTCTCCATATATATTCCACAGCAGAGAGGACTACATCCCAGGTTCATCTCCTGGTGAATTCACATCAAAGAGTCCAGTAAATGTTCGGTCCCTATAGAGCTCCATCTTTTGTAACTATGGTATTATTTATCACTGAGCTGGACAGGTAGGGGGGCACATGGGGGGGGTTGGGCGGTGGGTAGTTTGAGAGTGACAGAGAGAAAGTCAAGGCACAGACACAAAACAGTTCTCCTACAAATCAAACTGTCATCCGGGCAGGGCTACGGGGACACCTGTGTTAGTTCTAGACATAGCATATTTATTGAACGGTTGTCTTGGCAGGTTTTTGCAAGGGGACGTTTATGCAACTAAGTATCTGCAAAAATCAACATCCGCGGATGGAAGACTTGGGTGGGGGGGGGGGGGGGGGGGGGGGTTTATGTACAAATGGCCGACTTTACATAGTTTGTCGGCACAAGCAGGGTGCGCGCGTTGAAGTATCACATGAACGCACTGCCTTCACCAGGCACACCTTATTCTGTTCCAGAACGAGCACAGATTCTCACACACACTATTACACATACTACTTACACATACTTACGCATACTACTTACACATACTTACGCATACTACTTACACATACTTACGCATACTACTTACACATACTTACGCTTACTCTCGTTTCTGTGTAGCTATGGCGCAGGCGTGATTTGGTGGCATCTCAATTCACCTGGAGTTGTCCCAACCTTTAGACACACTCTGAAGGTACTTTATTTCATATATCAGAAGTATTGTATGTTAGCATGCTATATGTACGGCATAGCTTATTGTGTGTGACGCGTTGTGCGTTGATTTTTATTAATTTGTTTGTTACAAAGATGATACGGCGCACATTGCTGTACGTCCGCAGAGTGGCAGGACCCGCGCGCGTGTGGGGAAGGATGTGACTTTAACCTCACAAGCCGTATCCTGTGCCCGGTGTGCCCATCCACCAGACCGACAGCTAAACGTCTTTGGAATATAGAATATAGCGCAGGAACGTTTTCAAAAAAATATCTTCAAAGCTTTGCTTTGTACGGGGTCATGTGATGAACTCTGTCTCTGTGATGCGTCCCTGTGTACCACATGCTGATTTTTACACAAAGCGTCCGTCAGCAGGTCTGCTGATTAGTTATTTTCTGAGCAGATTGACTCACAGAGAAAGGGGGTGGGTGCATTTTCATAGGGAACTGGGACAGGGGGGTGCGGGGGGGGGGGGGGGGCTGCGATGACAGGGTGAAGGGAACTCCAGAGGGAGTGCACCTGCGGAAAATTCCAGAAGAACCCCCCCCCCCCCCCTTACCCCATCCCATCCCGTCCTGTCCCTGGGCCGTCAGCATGTGTCGTGTGTTTGATGACCTGCCTGCGGGGTTTCCCCCGACACCCCCCCCCCCCCCCCCCCCCACATTTACGGCCAGCTCAGCGCTGTCACGGCAACTCATTGCTCATCTTAATCGCTCGCTAATTTCTTCCGCAGAGGAGAGGCCGACCGCACTGCCCCGCACCGCACCGCACCCCACCCCCACCCCACCCCACCCCACCGCCCCGCACCGCCCCACACCGCACCGCACCACACCCCACCCCACCCCTGCATCGCACCACGGCCTGACCGGGAACCCGAGCACACACCACCTCATCTGAGGTCAGAGAGAGAGAGAGAGAGAGAGAGAGGGGGAGAGGTGGGAGAGAGAGAGAGAGAGGGAGAGAGGGAGGGAGAGAGAGGGAGAGAGAGAAAGAACGAGAAAGATAGAGAGAGAGAGGGAGGGAGGGAGAGAGAGAGAGAGCGAGAG
>CM045887.1:58392406-58427406 GCA_025169545.1 Anguilla japonica | reverse complement strand
TTAGCCCAGGCTACGAGGGGCTAAACGCCGAACAAATAGAGCCATTGTGGAGTGAAGATAACTGTGCAAATGTTGGGTCTTTACAGAGCCGCCGCACAGTATGCATGACCCCTGGACCCGGGAGCTATTCCCCTCAGTGCCGTAGCCGTGGAAACGGACGAAACGCAAAGTGAGTGCCGAATATATTTCATTAAAGCTGAGCGAGTTTTGGCATAGTAAATTGATGATGATTTTCCATCATGCAATTCCAACAAAATTTCATTTTGAACACTTGATATTTGTGCATTCCGGCACTAATGCGAATCAAAACCCACCATTCGCAGCAGAACGTGACCATAAATATGGAAAAAGCTTATCATCAGTATCTAAAAATATTAGCCTACCTTGTGTAGAATATTTACTAAGCACAGGTTTATTCTCCTTGTGAAAATATAGTTTTTCTAGAACATTAGATTGTCTTTGTAATTCCCTTTTTTCCCTTAGAGATATTCATTGGCAGAAATCCTTGTCACATTAAAATGCAAGAACTGTGATGATATTAACTCATGTAAAAGTTCTTCTAACCAAGGAACCATGAACATGTTTATCCACAATTCCCAAATATCACATCTAAATCGTGCTTGATGAAAGGCACCATGCAGATACTGTAGTGACAGAGGCAGAAAGGGAGGCAGAAAAGATCACAGTGAAAGGCAGACAGACAGACAGACAGACAGAGGGTGCAGTGGTGCAGACAGAAAGACGGACAGAGGGTGCAGTGGTGCAGACAGACAGACAGTGGGCGAGGGGGGATCAGACAGACAGAGGGCGCAGCAGTACAGACAGAAAGACGGACAGAGGGCACAGTGAGACAGGCAGCCAGACGGACAGACAGACAGACAGAGGGTGCAGCAGTACAGATGGATGAACAGACAGACAGATAGACAGACAGAGGGTGCAGTGAGACAGGCAGACAGACAGACAGACAGACGGGCAGGCAGACAGAGGGCGCAGCAGTACAGACAGACAGACGGACAGAGGGCGCTGCAGTACAGACAGACAGACGGACAGAGGGCGCAGCAGTACAGACAGACAGACAGACAGACAGAGGGCGCAGCAGTACAGACAGACAGACAGACAGAGGGCGCAGCAGTACCGGTGTTACGCGCAGAGGGGGGGGGGGGGGGGAGCTCCACACCCTCCTCCCCCCCCCCCCCCCCCCCGGTGGTAGAAGCGCTCAGGGCCGGCGGGTGAGAGCCCCCGGCCCCCCTGGGCGGGGCACACCTGGTCTTCATTATCTCCCCATTTCACAGCCGCGCACCCCCCTAACAGGCCGGCCTGGGAACAAGGGGGGGCGGCCCTTTCATCCCCCCCGTCATTAGAGCACCGGCCCCAGGTCACCCCCCCCGGCCTGACAGGCATTCCAGCAGCCAGCCTTGCACAACTGATTTCTGTTAAAGGGGGAAAAAAAAGAGGAGGAAGGGGTGGGGGGTGGGGGTGGAGGGGAGGGGGGGTGGATTTAAAGGAGGAGGGGGGGGGAAGAAAAAAGTAAACTAAAGAAAGCTGGAGTCAGAGTCGTGTTAATAAGAGCAAGGTCTCAGCGCAATTATTGCATTAGGAATTCTTTGCGGAACCTTGGCCCCCGTCCCAAGAAAAATCCCCATGTGAAATCTGACGCGGCACCTTGGTGTTCACCAACACAACGCCCCCCTTCCCCATCACCCCCCCCATCACCCCCCTCACCCCCTTGGTACTCTCTCTCACCCCCTCCTTTCCCAGGCAGTAAACTGTTCCATGCGAGGCCGTAGTGCGTGATAGGGGCGCAAACGCACGGGAAAGTTTGGGGAAATTACGCCGATTCGGGCTTAACGAGAACAAAATGACCCAGGGCGGGAGATGGGAACGGCGATGTAAGGCTCTGCATCTGATTTACACCAGTTACTGTGCGTGTGTGTGTGTGTGTGTGTGCATGCGTGTGTGTGTGCATGTGTGTGTGCGTGCGGGTGTGATGGTGTGTGTGTGTGTGTGTGTGAGTGTGTGTGTGTGTGCATGTGTGCATGCGTGTGTGTGTGTGTGTGTGTGTGTGTGTGCGTGCGGTGTGTGTGTGTGTGTGTGTGTGTGTGTGCGTGCGGGTGTGATGGTGTGTGTGTGTGTGTGTGTGAACGTGTGTGTGTGCGTGCGTGTGCGTGAGTGTGAGTTTCTGCGTGTATGTGTGTGTGTATGCGTGAATGCGTGTATGTGTGTGAGCATGTGTGTGTGTGTGCGTGCATGCATGCATGTGTGCGTCCATGCGTGTGCATGTGTGTGCGTGCGTGCGTGCATGTTTGTGTGTGTGTGCGTGCGTGAGTGTGAGTGTGTGTGTCTCTTTAGTAATCGTTTTGGGCTGGTCCTCTTCGGGAGCGGTTGTGACTGGTCAGCTGTGATTGGTTACAACACCAGCTTCCTAGTGAGCTTTTAAAGGTTTAAATTCATTACCTGTCAGACCGCTCCCAATGCATCATGGTCTGGGAACTCAGTATTCCAGCTGGGAAATTCCAGCTCCTACCGATCAGAAAGGGCTGGGTTCGCCTCTTGTTATTCTCATTATAATTATCAATACTACAAGTATTTCATGTGATGCCAAAATGAGAAGAGAAATTCGGTTCTTTTATCTTGTTTCTGGCTGTATTGTATTATCGTGCTTAATTGAGTCAGGGCTGCTTTTCAAGACTAACTTTGTTTTTTTTTTTTTTTTAAAAGTAACAATTTTCTAACTTCTACATTTCAAACTTTTCTTTTTTTTTGTAAATCTCAGGAGGTACAGTATTACTTTGAGGTTGTGGAAATGAACACCACACACTGGTGACATCACTAAAGAACTTTCATGCATGCAAAGTAAAAAATAGGCGCCTTTTTTTTTCCTCCTTCTTCTTCTTCTTCAAGTGATTTACTTGTTGAAAAAAGAGGCAAGGAGTTGGGAAGAGGGAAGAGAGAGAGAGAGAGAGAGAGAGAGAGAGAGAACAGTGCAAGGACAGAGAATCCCATGGCCACATTCCCCACACATATTCTCCTCATTACACGGGAGAGGGGGTGGGGTGGGGGTTGGGTGGGGGGGGGGAAGGCGATCGCTCAATTATTGGCCGCCAGTCACAGGCTAATATACCTGCCTGTCAGAGCTCATTCCTGCTCAGTTTTGCTCAAAGTCCTTCTGATGGACTTCATTTCCCATTAAGCGGAGCCAGAAGGTGCCGCGAAAACCCTGACACCTGATCCCGCTCTGGAGGGGAGGGGGGCGGGGGGGGGGGGGGGGGGGGGGGGGGGGGGGGGGGGGGGGGGGGTCTGCCACCCTGCCAAGACAAACTCCATACCTTCCTCTGGGCTCCCTAACCGAGGGAGGGGGGGCGTATCTGTGTGTATCTGATACAGTAGTTAGCTTCTGAGGACTTCTGCAGCAAACACACAAGGGGCCAGTGGAGGTAACTGTAGACTGTGTGCTCTCGTACTTAACCCCCCCCCCCCCCCACCTCCAAAAGACGTGTCCTCAACCCCCACCCCCATGATTATAGGATTGCTGCTTCTCATGCACCCACCCCCCCCCCTACCCCATCATATCTGATCCTTTATGCATATTTACAGCGGACAGATTTTGGGAGACACCTGCCATTCTAACTACACGCTCTATGAAAAATCCCAAAAATCTCCTGCTCACCCTCCATACCCTACCATACCCTTTATCAGGGCCTGTGGGACAACCAGTCACAACGCCTGGTGGAGTTTGGCACAAGGCAGGAAACCCGTCCCATCACAGATATCTCAGAGCGGGGTCAGGGGCGGTTTGAAAGAGGCCTTGTCGTTATTTTGGGGCGGCAGGGGAACGAGTCCCAACGCCCATTTAAATCTTCGTTCCCTTTCACCGTTTTCATCGAGTTCCCCCTCCCCCCGTCCTTTTTTTCTTACCTCAGACGCACGAGATTGAATTGGGACTGACCCGTCCTGACGGCTCACGCAGAAATCAGGGTGTTGATGGTGACAGGGGAGGGGAACTGAGAATGTGGGGTGGGGGGGGGGTTGGGGGGTGGGGGTGTTTTCTGGTTTTGAAACTGGTGAGGGGAACAACTCTAACCCAGGCTGAAAAAAATATCACCTTGATTTATCATTGATGTGAACGTCTCCCGTTTAGGGTATGAGTTGAGAAAGGTGAGATGTGTAGAAGTCAAATATGAAAAGACTCTGAGTTCTGGGTAACGCACACTTTGGGTTTCAATCTCTGGCGCTGATATAGTACAATTTGTTCTTTTTAAAACAATGGAAAACAGACTTTCAAAACCGACTTTCCCAAACTTTCTTTGCGTTAAGGTTGCCCTTCATTTACTATGAATCAATCAGTTCATTTACTGTACAGAGAAGTGCTTGGGTGTGTCTATGGTCACTTGTTGAAGCCTGAGGACGGGACAGGGAACAGCCTGTCCCCCCAAACCCCGAAAATGTGGCTGCCCACAGTCGCCCCTGGCACAGTCAGGAACAGAGCAACACCACTCCCACAAAAAAAAAGAAAAGAAGAAGAACTCACCTACAGACGCTCCCTTGGGTTAGCCCGAGCGTGCTTGCTGCTGCCTCTCAGCGCTAAGCGCTCTGTCCTCATCTCACCACGGAAGATGAAAGCAGAGCCGCTCGGGCCTAAAACACACGGGGGGGTGGGGGGGCTTGGGGGGGGGGGGGGGTGGGGTACGAGTGCCGCCTTCAGCCGCGGACGGCTCAACGACGGCGAGCGTACCGTCGCCACGGCCGCCGCCGCCGCCGTCGCCGCACGGAAGCGTCCTTTAATCTCGGAGGAAAGCCCGCCGGTGAGAGCAGGCTAGCGGCGCGCGAGGAGCCATTAGCACGGCGGCTAAGTGCGCAGAGATGAAAGGGAGATGGAGACGGAGTGCGGACGCCCGTGAGGAAGAGTGTGAGGAAGGGGGAGAGACAGGGCCGCTCCCTCTGAAGTGGCCCCGAATGTGAGTGTGGCCTGACCCGTTCTTTTGGGGTGAGAGTGTGGGGGGGGGGGGGGGGGGGGGGGGGGGGGGGGGGGGGTGAAATTAGACAGGGTGCACTCTACCGCCAGTGCAGACACACTCACCTCTGGGTCCAAGAGCATGGGAGGGAGGGAGGAAAGGATAGGAAGAAAGGAAAAAGAAAGAAAGGAAGGAAGGAAGGAGCAGTCTCTTAGCTGAGGGCCAGGGTTATGTTCAGGGGCTCAACCCAATTTCACACCCCCTGTGACGTGAGGGCACAGGTTGGCGCATCAGTCCCATAAGGGGGTGGAGAGCTCCACCTCTGCTTTTCTTTCTTTAATACTGTGATGTGATTAGGCAAAAAACATTACCGTTAATTCATTCAGGATTCATGAAGTACTGTTGCATTATTGGGCTCAGCATAGCCGACAAATACGGCTCTATATCAACCCAACAAGTCCAACCCCCTTTCAATACTTCCCCCCCCCCCCAAAAAAAAAAAAACTATTGTTTTACCAGAGGGGGGCCAGCCAGTGGTGTGGCAGTAACAGGAAGCTACGCAAAGTCAGGTGGAGCGAAGTGGAAGGCCTGAGAACATTTAGCTGGAAATAAAACTTTGCTTTTGAGACCTCCAGCTGGCTGATGCCTCACACTTCACATTACATTACACATGACTGTGGACAGAATAAATACAGCATCTCTAACCATCCCCAGGACCAATAATGGGGGAATTTACAGATTTAAAAAAAGAAACTTTTTATTTGAAGTCGCAATGATGTTGCAACCTTCTCTCTGAGGGAATGAAACCAATTCCATCAAATCCACCAGATTACAGCGGACCACCATAAAGGACACGAGGGATAACTCTCCTATATTATTAGCATCTTTAAAAATGTAGAACATACCCCAGAGTGCTGAGCCCCCCCCCCCCCCCCCCCCCACCACTCCGTTTCCTGCACAGGGGCCCAACATTTAGCCGTTTTCCTTCTGACTTAAGTTTTCGCTTTTTTCAAAAAGAGCATCTTGTTTCAGGCAAGGAGCGGCCGTCTCGTTTCGAATTAGAGTCAAACTTAGCGGCGCGCTTCTGTCCAGGCGCTGCGCATTCACGCGAACCCGACCGCTCCAATTACCATCAGCGTGCGGAGAACAGGACCCGTCGCGAAAATAAAAAGGCCAAAAACATATGCCTGCAAAAAACATCCGCGCAGATGGAAGAGTCAAACTGGAGAACCATTCTAAACCCGGTACGAGGCCATGAACGTGGAGTGTTCAATGGAACACAGACATTCCCAAAATCCTACATGTAACATTCTACATTCTGCATGCACCACTGCATGGAACCAGACGTGTGCTCTGCATGCACCAGCTGCATGGAACCAGACGTGTGTGGTCTGCATGCACCACTGCATGGAACCAGACGTGTGCTCTGCATGCACCACTGCATGCACCACCGCATGGAACCAGATGTATGGTCTGCATGCACCACTGCATGCACCACCGCATGGAACCAAATGTGTGCTCTGCATGCACCACTGCATGGAACCAGACATGTGTGGTCTGCATGCACCACTGCATGGAACCAGACATGTGTTCTCACACACGCAAGTGCATACTGTATGCACAGACCACCCCACACAGGGGCACATGCACACATGAACCCCTGTAAGTGTACAGGAACACACACGCCCACTTGCATGGCCACACGTCATGAATGCACACACACACGTGCACACACACTCACAGTCTCACACACACGCACGCACATACACACACACACACAAACACACACGCGCACAAACACACACACACACACACACACACACACACAAGGAATGGTCAATATAATGAATTCAAATCTTACCCAGAGCCAGTTAAATGTCACATTATAATCAGTGGGCCACTCTAATGGAAGTTGCACTGGATTCCTAATGGAAGTCAGAATGAATTAATCGGCCGCTGTGTTCTTAGCACATCTCACTTGGACTTATCATTTTTTTTTTTTTTTTTTTTGCTCGCTTAATCAACTTGAATTAGTCATTACCAGCCTGCACTCATTAAGCGCTACCCCCACGCTCGTTACTTAATATGTTTTAATTAATCCTGTCCACAAATCTTAGTGATAAGGCGGCTCAAAGAAAGCCGCTTAAAAAAAAAAAAGGACTCCACCCCTCAGAACAAGAAGTGACAAATAGGGGGTGTAAACACACGCCGAACTCCGCTGTGTTTGAATTTCAAGAAAACTTCACGCAGAGAAAAGAATCGGGAGTGTGAGTTGTTCATTAACCCCAGAATAAGCAGAGGTTTAAAATGTTAATTATTCGCTTGGATTAAACAAGTAGTGCTTTTTCTGTGAAGAGCAAAATCTTCTGACTGCTTTTCGGTGATTGACAAGCACACTGTAAATCCATCCATCACAATAAGGTTCACAAAATCCTCACTTTCAAAACGGCCAGAACCGGAGCTAAATCTGTGCGCCGACCGCAGTTAGCACAATCCTTAGGAGCTCTGATAGGAGGGGAAACATAACGTCTGAAGACAGGGTGAAGATCAAACCAGATGTGGAAAGTAGAAAAGCTGGTTTAAAATTTCACAGAACAAAAACACCCCCAGATACAAATCCATGGGACTGGAGTCAAAGTCTAACGCAGCGCAACTACCTAAAATACACAGATTTCGAATGAAAGCGCTACACGCATCCGTGATCTCAGTCGATACCCTGTCCGTTTTCCTGCAACGATCTTTTTAAAAAGGAGACTTTCTTTTGTTTATTAAAATGGAGACGTTTTTGTCCTCATGTTACACAAAGGTTTTTAATACTGTGTCTGGAAAGCAACGGGGTGAACAACAGGATAGTGCGCAGTAGTCACCTCACTCACACTTAACAAAAGCAGCACAGGAAAACCATACATTTTTGCTCATAGTTTTTTAATGTATCACAATGAGCAAGAAACATACTTGATGAAATATTTTCAAAGGAGTATATTCAATTACCATCTACAATCAACTTAACTAGGACAACAAGTTTTTTTGTGACAAAAGTTTCTCTTTAAAAGTGAAATTCCATGTGGTTTTTGTACGTTAGTCTCCATTGTAATTTGGTACAGTTTGGAAATCTTCATCATATAATTACAGTAACAAAAAAAAGCTAACAAGACTACAGTATAGAAAAGACATCAAGAACAACATTTTTGGTTTAACTTGCTCTTTTTTGTACATTGCAAGGCTGATTTTTTATACCCTCAGGTGGGCCGACTGGAGCCTCAGAGTCGTTTCTGTGAGGCTCCGAGGAGGAATAATTCAAGAAAACGAAAATTAAAACCAGAAAAAATAATGCATAAAAAAAAATTAAAAAAAAAAAAAAAAAAAAAAACATTGTGGCACCAGGAGTCACAAAAAGGATTTTGTTTTTTGGAGGAGGGGGGGGGGGGGGGGCTCCACACAACAGTTCATCTTAGAAATTGGAGCAAATGGTTTGGTTGTTAGTTTGGTTGTTAATTTTGGTTGCTTTGCTTTAAAAAAAAAAAAAAAAAATTCTAACTGCTTCTTTGAGAATTACAGCTTAGAAAACACACTCCCTTTCATAAAGAAAAGGGTTTTTCATGGTTCGTTTGGTTGACTCCATGAGAGAGGGAGAGAGAGAGAGAGAGACAGACAGATAGAGAGAGAGAGAGTGTGAGAGCTGCTGTCTGATTGGACAGCACTGAGAGTTCAAGTCAGAGAAATTAGCAGGAGAAATGAGTGACAGGTAGCCGTCAACAACACGGACGGTGAAAATGGAGGCAAATACACGTGCCCTGGCCTGCCCTCCTCCGCCCCAGCGCGGAGAACAATAAAGCTGGAGAGTGGCCCTGGACAGAGAGAGAGAGAGGGAGGGGGGAAAAGGGCGGGAAAATAGTGGTTCCAGCTACTGGAGTTTGGCTTTTCAAGATTCCCCTCGCCGTTTCATGTCCACCATTGGTTCAGAAGTCCGTCCCCTTCCCAGAACTGCCTGCAGTGAATAATCGACTTGCTATCCTAGCCACCATGTACCTCAGGCTGCCACGACCAGCTGTGTATGGACTGCCCACCACCAAACAAAATGGCCGCTCCTTCACGTCAGTGTGAACTCTCCAAAAAAAAAAAAAAAAAAAAAAAAAAAACCCAATGAAACATAAAGCTCCCAGAGTATTTTTTTCTTCCTTAAAGAAACTGATGCTTTAAATATATCTATATCTGTATACATGTTTATTTTCACAGTGGGGGGAGATGACCTTTGCAATAATACTACAGCAATACCAATCTCCTTTTCTCTCTTTATCAGTCAATGAAAATCAAGTTTGAATTGATGCTTCTTTCAGAACTATTTCAGCTGTCCTGTGTGTTGTGCCACGATAAAATATGCCCTTATGAGAGGCACCACTACTGAAATTCTCCTGTCAATTTGCAGCTGTATAAAGCTTTGGCCACATTCATTAATTCAATTTTTTTAAAAAATTGCTCAGTGCTTTACTATTATCCTCCACATTATGATAATTGTTTCCTTTGAAATCCCTTTTTTTATGATATTCACGTATTTAGTTTAAATTAAACTTTTCAGTTCAGTTCAGTTCTTTTGGTGTGTAAAAATGAAAAATATTAAATAAAAAAATCGATGCTGGCTCCCAGAACACACACAACCAAACTGACACACACACACACACACACACACAGAGAAACACACACCCTTATACACAGCCCATGCAAGCTGCAAATGCTGAAAAAGAGCCTAGAACAGAATAACCTTTGGAAACTAGAATTTTAAAAAATCTGATAAAAATGCAAACAGATAATGGATCATTATCACATTATAAAGAAGGCCAGGTCAGAGTCGTATTAAAAAAAGAGGAAACTTCAGCAATTCAGATTTAAAGCTAGCGTTATATGTTAATTTATATGAGGAAAAAATAATACACAGAAACCTAAACAGCATACAAATAGTTATATGAAAAAATAATGTCTATGACATTATTTAAAAACAAAAATGCAAAAAAGCATTAATTCAAGAATAACCTGTACAACATTAGGATTCTTAAAAATAACCATAAGAACAATTTTTTTCCAAGAACAGGAGTTTGGAGGAGCGAGCTTGCAGATCAAATCAACCCAAAATCGACTGAGTGCGCAAGTATTGACACAAAATCACATTTTTTCCCCCGCAAGATGCAACACTTAACACACTTCTGAGGTGTGGAGACGGTTTAATTTCGGCCAAATGCTATACACCGGTGGCCAAAGAGCAATTACACACATTTCAATGTGTCTTGGTGCAAAGAAAATAATAATAATAAAAAAAAAAAAATTCTTTTTTTCTGGGGAGGAGAGGATGTATATTTTTTTAAGTACAACCATTTTGACTGCAATCGGCAGACGTGACGAACCTCTCTTTGGGTGTGAGGGCAGGTCCGTACTCCTAAACTTTCAACAGCAAAAGGGAGATCTTTATCAAACAAAAAAACAAACCAAAAAGAAAAAACAAACCAAAAAAAAAAGTTTAAAAAAAAAACAACAACCATTAGCTCTGTTCATTTCTTTAAATACTTTGGGATGAACATTTCCCTCAGAAACGGCATCTCCTGATTATGCGGGGAAACGGCCAGCCTACAGACACCTGTGACACTTCGTACAGGTAGGAAAGCCACCACTTCAGACGTCTTTTCCAAACAACCTATAGTTCCGCTACTGACTTGTTGGCAGCTGAGAGGCATGATCACATTGAACAGGTGAGACAGACGCGAGAATCTGACGTGTGTTTATGTACATATTATTCTGGTGACCACTATTACTTTTGTAATATTCCTTTGGAGTGAGAAACACTCACTCTCAATCCCCATACCAGACTTACGTGAACCGGGAGTTGCAATGGCTGCAGTCGGGGACTCTACATTTGCACAACAGCTTACAGTCACCTTTTAAATAACAGAAGGAATACTTTTAAAAAACAAAAGAATCAGTCCTTGCTTAAACTCAAACAAACAGACAAACAAACAAACAAAAAAAAACGGATGTTGTATTTGGAATGCACTGTTCTGTACAATATAGATCATTGGCTTTCATATTGGTCTGCTCGAAAAAAAAAAAAAAAAAAAAAAAAAAAACCTAAACGTAAGCCAAACTGTCCTTTGGAACATGTGTTCACAGTCTTCAAAGTTCCGTTTTTGTAACAAGAACAGAAAACAATACAGAGGTGTGATGAATGTTTTATTGTTTGTCATCGTTTTAAAGCTTTGCCAATAAAGCAAAATGAGCATGCAATCTAGGTATTCTTTTTTTTTTTCTTCAAAAACTACATTAGCAGCAAAACTGATGTCCTCGAAGACCAGACCTTATACATTTGCTTTAAAAAACGTGTGTGTTTGTTGTGTGTGTGTGTGTGTGTCCGAGACACGGAAAAGTCAGACAAAGAGCTTTTTAACCTTTATCGTACAAACAGCAATGGCTCTCTCGCGGTGCTACTACACAACGCAAAGACAGGGGCCTTTTTTTGGTTTTTGGTATTCTTGTTGTTTTACGTTTAAAGCCATCGGTCTGCTCGCAATGAAGCAAAAAAGGGCAACTCTGACACGAAACTCCTTTATTTTAAAACTTTGTTTTTCCTTTTCTTTAAAAACAACAAATTATCAAGTATAAAGAAGCCTCTTTTGCTCATCTTTATGCACCAATGGTGAAAGTGTTTTGTCTTTGGATACTCTTTTTGTTTTAAAGCGTGAGACTTATTATTATTATCAATATTATTATTATTATTATTATTTTTCATTTTCATCTATGACAACATGGAAAAGTTCTTATGAAAAAATAAACCTGGAAAGGCTGCAGCCACATTACAGAAGAAACTAAGTTATCTGCTTTGTAGCGCAAGGGTAGAAATCTACCTCCAACTCTACAAATGCAGGGAGAGAGAGAGAGAGAAAAAACCGAGGGAAAGAGGGAAAGAGAGAGAAAAACAGAGAAACAGTCAGACAGTGGTTAAGTGCACAAAGGTAACACAAACATAATTAAAAAATTTCTTCGGACATTTCACCCCAGAATTATTATTATTATTTTTTTCCTTTTTTTGTCACTATTGTATCGACCAAGAAAATAAAGGGGGGAGGGGGAGGAAAGAAAAGAAAACGATACAAGAAAGAAAGGAACGATCCCGCCAAGTCTGAGAATGGCAGCTTGGCAAAGGACAGCCAAACAGTGAAGAAGAAGAAGAAGAAGAAAACAAAAATAAAGAGTAGGTCTGTTACTGTTCCTTAATCTAGTCTATCGGAATGACCAAGACAACATCAAATGAACCGCCTTTTAAGTTGGACGATACAAAAGCTAAATATACACAAATATTTTTTTCAGTCTACCATACTGTTTAAATTCATTTCCAATGCAACAATCTACTTAACACCAAAAATGTTCATATCTATCATAAATACAGAAAGTTGTTTTTTTTTCTCTTACTTTAAAAAATCTTTTTTTTTCTTCTCCCCACCAACAAGTCTGCAATACTCTCCGTGCCTGGGTGAAGTGAGAGGGGTTGTCCTCCCCTTTTTTAAAATGATTTATGTTTAAAATCAGCAGATCAGCTACCCTTTTTGAATCCCCAGAAAGCTACACCTTCATGAGATTTTCTCTCTTAATACTTTCTGTCAGTTAAATCAATAGCCGAAAAAAGAAAAAGGATTCATACTTCTGTTAGGAACAAAACAAAACAAAACAAAACAAAAAGGAACAAAAAAAAACAAACAAAAAAAAACAAAACAATGAATTTCTGTAACAGAACAAAAGGTTGTGAGCTGTTGACCTGAGAATAAAATAGACATTACATTATTTTTCTTATTTTAGCAAGCCATTGGTATCTGAATGCTTAGATAGCAAGAAAACTGTAAATGTAAGACTATTCTCCCATACAGTACATACTGGCTTTTGTTACTGTGCTATTAAGCGGGAATAATTAAACAAACAAGGGACAACTTGTTAATTCATTATTTGCGGGGATAAGGGGCTGTCTGAATGACGTTTGAGGCAGTCCATTGCTGTACAGCATTCTGCTATCAATATCCAAAACTTAACTGCAGTCACTTTATTTTAGCTATATATATTTAAATATATATTTTAGTTCAACGTAATCAACGTAAACCAGCATGTTGATATGGGAAAACAATCCATTAACATTTAATTTTTGGTTACAAGCTTTGGAATTGCAGTTAATCTTTACACATCTTTTCTTCTGAAATTGGTTTGTATATTTTTAAACATTTTTTTTTTTTAAACATCGCTGCTTTTTATTTGTTTTTGTTTTTTTTTCTTTTGTCGGTTTATTTTTTTTTGTCTTTTTACATTTTTTAAATATCGTCCGTCGTCGTTGAAAGCTCTTTTACAATCGGAGGGAGTCCGTTCCTAAGCTAGCAAGAGTACTACTACAACTACTACTGTCTTTGAGACAGCTGGGCTGCTGCGGCTCCTCAGCCGGCCTGCCCAGCTTGTCTGCTGACCTCGGACCGCCGCCAGACTCAGACTCGTCGGTAAAGACGTCTGTTGGTATCGAGGTCTGAACCCCTGAGGTGCTCAATGAACTTGAGGTAACCGTTGAAGGTGAGGACACCGGAGGAAAAGAATGAGGAGAAGTCGAAGGAGAGACTACGTTGGGCTTCCCAGCCGAAGCTCTGGAGACGTGGGCCTGGGGCCAGGGTTTGCTGGCGGCTGCGGTGGCGGCTGCGTTGTGAGGGGGGGTGGTGGCCGCGGAGGAAGATGAGCAGGAGGACGAAGAGGCGGAAGGGGACGGCGTGGCGGCGCGCGGGGGAGGGGGGCTGCTGTTATTGTGGGAGGCAGACTGCGAGGTAGATGCGGCGTTGGGATCGGGGAAGCGGGCTGAAGTGTGAGGTAATAAACTAGGAGAAGCGTGCTCTTTGGCATTTCTGGCTGATCGCTTGATTGTTCTGTGTTTGTGCAAGGCCGACTCCAGGTGGTGACTGAGCGCCTTCTCCCCGTCCAGCGTGGCGTCGCAGGCCAGGCAGTCGTACAGGCCGCCCTCGCCCGCGCCACCGCCGCCGCCGCCGCCGGGGACTCGAAGCAACATCTCCTGCAGGTTCGCCGCGGACTGGCCGAAGAAGCAGACGGACTTCAGGTGGCCGATGGCCGCCTCCTCCTTGCTGAACAGGGCCTGACACTTACGGCACGCCAGCCGGTGCTGCGCCCTGGGGACGATGTACCGGTCGAGGGGGGGTTCCGCGCCTTTACCGTCTGCCTCTTGCAGCTCGAAGGGTAGGTTCTTGTGGGAGGAAGATGAGGAAGAAGCGAAGGAGGCAGAGTTCTCACAGGAGGGAGTGCCTTTCTGCTGTTCAGCTTTCACTGGATCTTTGGCAGGTTCTTTGTGGTCTGGGGTGTCTGGGGTCTTGGGCGGGGCTGGAGTTTGACTTGCTTTTGGTTGCTGTAGCTGCTGCTGCTGCTGCTGCTGCTGTTGCTTCTGCTGCTGCTGCTGCTGCTGCTGCTGCTGGAGCTGCCGCTGCTGCTGCTGCAGCGCCCCCTGCAGGCTCTGCTGATATTGCTGGTAGTGCTGGAGCAGCGACCCGGGGGACAGCCCCATCAGAGCCTGCGACAGAGCCGGGTTGTACGGGAAGAGGCTCTCCATGCCGTACATCGGCTGCAGGTAGCCGCCCTGGAGGGCCCCGGGTATCTGCGGGGCGTAGTACGGCGAGAAGCCGGGCATGAAGTAGGGCAGGAACTGGCTGGTCAGGAGGGCCGTGGGGTCTGAGGCCAGGGCGGCCTGCAGGGCCTGGAGCTGGGCGGGGTCCACCACGTACTCCATGCCCGGCGTGGGCATGGAGGTGGCGGGAACGGCCGGGTCGGGCTTCTCCTTCTTGGCGCTGGCGGCGGACGTGGAGGGCGCCGGGGTAGCCCCCGTCGAGGACGGCGTCGGGGGCTTCTCCGTCTTCACCTTGGACTTCTCCCTCTCCCGGGCCCTCTCGGCGTCTCGCTCTTTGGGGGGTTCAGACCGGGCGCCCGGATGCGAGGCCGACGAGGAGGAGTTGGCGGCGGAGGAGGTGGGGGCGGAGGAGGTGGGGGTCTGGCTGGGGGTCGAGTGGGCCGTGGAAGCGGTGGCCTGGGCTGAGCTGGGCGAGGCCAGAGAGGAAGAGGAGGGAGGCTTGTTTGGTAGCCCAGATGTGGGGAGGCTGGGGGAGGGGACACTCGCACCGGGCATGCTCAGGAGGTTGGGAGGTTTTGGAGACGTTAAAGCTGAAAGACACCAGGCAAAGAATAACACAGAAATTAGAAGCTGGAGCATCAAGTAAAGGTCAATTAATCCAAAATACGAACTGTATTATCTGTTCATATTTTCACAATATGGGGTGTGAAAATTCATAGGTAACTGCATTTGCATTCTATTTTACAAGTTCGTAATATGAGTTACAGCCTGGACTATCATGGCATGATTTAAAGGAGCGTGGGACAGCCATCACCATCCTTTCTTTTTTTTTTTTGCTTCCAATAGAAAGGGGAGAGAGTAACAGACAGAAAATCGATCACAAACCGCCACGATGGAGGGACTCGCATATGACGCGAGATTGGGCTGCTCTATGTGTTGCCGCGCCATTAATATTTTGTTTAATTGTACACGAGATGCAGAGTGAGCCACTATTTATTTTCCCCACTGTCTCATTCCTCTGACTCCAATGCATGGTTTTTGCATTCTTATGGGCAAAAGAAAAACAAATGCATTACAGTTTACTGTGGTCCCAGTAAACTAAAAAAGACATTTCAGAGAAAATGTCTTTGCTTTTTTTTTTTTTAGCTTAATCATGTTTATACGCAATAAATATGTACGTACAGTCACATTCAAACTTCCAAAAGGACAAAGTATTTCATGAAACATGAATTATGTGACAAGAAAGTGCAAGCATTAAAATACCTGCACTTTGCCATGTCTAACATTTGCACTTTGCAATTATAGTACAGTAGAATCGTGTGCTTCTGAAGTGGTATGCAAATAAAGGTCAAGAAAAATGTCATGCAAAGTCTTGTCTGTGAGGCTTTTGATGCAGGGGGTACGGACATACGGTACCTGAGTTTGATGAAGTGAATCCCGGTAAGGAGGGGTTGCTAACCCCCGGCAGAAGCACCGGGGGGATCCCCTGCAAAGCGCTGTAGCTTGACGAGAGGTTCAGGGCCTGCAGGGCGGGGCTGTCGAACATCCCCTGCTGCTGCATGGCCTGCTGCTGCGCCAGTCCCAGGACCTCGTTGGCCTTCTTGATGCGGTCCATCTCCTGCTGGGCCATCAGCTGGCGGACCGTGGCCGGGTCGAAGTACTCTTTCTCCTTGTCCAGCTGGCTCCCGATGGTGTCCTTCACCTTGTTGATGTGCTGCTGGGAGAAGATGTGGTCTCGCACCGAAAGCCTGGCGCTGTACTTGACGCCGCAGAGGGTGCACTCCGTCTTGGGTCCCTCGTAGGACGTCTGGTTGATGCCGAAATGCTTGGCCATGCTGAGCTTGGCCTTCTTCTCCTTGGCGCGGGCATTCTGGAACCACACCTGGACCACCCTCTTCGGGAGGCCGATGTCGTTGCCGAGGACCTCGCACTCCAGCATGGTGGGAGTCCTGTAGTCGTTGAAGCAAGACTTCAGCAGTTTGAGCTGGAGATTGGTCATCTGCGTTCGGAAACGCTTCTGGCCTGGCCGGTCGCTATCGATGCTCCTGCTTCCCGAAGCCCCAGGGCTTGGTGAGCAGGGGTCTGCCAGACTTGAGTTCTCACTGTAGTCCACTATAGTCTCATTTTCAAAGTCCCTGGCATAGTAACTCGTTGCAGGGCTCACCAGCCCAGAAGACATCTGGTCGTCATTGTCGGCAGATGGGGGCGCCCCCCCGGACTTAGACATAAAGTCGCTGCTGTTATGACTGTGCTTTGCATCCGCACTGTCGTTGTCCGCGTTCGCCTCGTCCCCCGTGGTGGTGTCCGTGATGGCCGTGTTCACCGAGGAGCAGTCATCATTGTCCAGCTTGCTGTGATCGAAGCTCAAGTTGACGGACGACATGGTGGGACTTTCAAAGTCCTCCATTCCTTCCACCTTGATGGACGTCGGGCTCAGCAGACCCCGAGGAGAAAGATCCATGCTTTTGCTCACGGGCGAGAGAGAGGAGCACTGCCCATCGTTGTTGGAGGTCGGGGGTTGCGGAGAGCTGGAGATGTCCAGAGGGTCCAACTTCAACAGCATCCCTTCCTGATCGGGGGACGTGCCGGTGAGGGACAGGTTGTAGCCGGCGCGCTTAGCTTCGTGCCAGTGGCGCGAGCGAATGTGGGCCTCCAGCGCAGTCTTTGCCTTGAACAGGGCGCGGCAGAAGGGGCACCGGCGGTGAGCCTGGGCGGGGCCGAGGGCGCGGAACTGCCCTTTCCTTTCCCTGGCCCGGGTGTTCTGAAACCACACCTGCACCACCCTCTTTTTCAGGCCCACCTCGTGGGCGATGTGGTCCAGCATCTTGCGGGTGGGGTTGGAGTCCAGCAGGTACTTCTGGTACAGGATCTCCAGCTGCTCCGGCGTGATGGTCGTCCTGAGCCGCTTGTCCCGCTGGGGCTCCTCCCCGCTGTGCGTGCTGTCGTTCTCCCCAGGACTGGTGCCCGCTTTCTCCTCCAGTTTCCTCTTGAGGGAGTTCATGGTGGAGGTGGGGGTGGAGGGCGAGGTGGCGGAGCTGGTGGGCATCTGCGGCATGGCCCCGGAGAGGAGCTGACTGGCCAGCAGGGGATTGCTGGGGTCAAACAACATGAAGGGCATGTCCATGGGCCGGTCCAGGAACTGGGGGTGAATGAACTGGTTCTGCACGGAGAGGAAGTGAAGCTGCTGATGCTCCTGCCAGTGCTCAAAGGAGGGAAATCCCAGCTTGCACTGGTCACACTGGTAAGGGATCAACTGCTGAGCAAGCTGCTGCTGCTGTTGTTGGGAGGGCGTTGTGAGGAGAGGATTAAGCGTCATGTGAGAACTCTGTGAAGGAGCTGGGCTGGCCTGGGATATAGTGGGACCACACTGCTGCTTTTGCTGGGAAGGGAATAGAGAGTGAAGCTTGGGGGTCTTTGGAGTGGACTGGGTCTTCTCCTCACGTGGAGGTGGCCTAGGCTGCTGTGTCTCCGCTTGCAGTGGGGGCGGTGGCTGCTGTTGCGGCTGCGGACTCTCCTGCTTGATGGACACCAGGTTCTCCCGCGGCTTCGAGGGCGCTGTCTCGGCCGAGTGTTTGGGCTTCTCGTTGAACGCGTTTGACGTGTTTGCGGGCGAGGCCTCCTCCTTCTCTGAGGACGAAGCTAACTGGGAGAAGGCTGACGTGGATGGGGGCAGGGGGCACAAGCTGGAGGAGGAGGGCATAGGGGTATGGCAGGAGGAGCCGGATGGGGTGTAGTATTCGTTTGTGAGATCCATCGAGTCCTCATTTTGGCTATCGTACTGCCCTTCCTCATCCTCATCTTTGTAGCACAGCTTCTTTTGGTGCTTGATGAGGTCAAAGATGCGCTGGAAGACCAGGCTGCACTTCTTGCACTGGTAATTCAGGTTCGTTGTGCGGATATAGCGATCGTTGGACAGTTCCCGTCGCTCACCTTCTTTGCTTCCTTCTCCCTGGTTCTCGTAGTTCTTACGGGCTTTCTGCCGGGCGTTCTGGAACCACACAACAATGACCCGGGTGGGCAGACTCAGCAGGTTTGAAAGCTGCTCGAATTCATCATCTTTAGGGTAGGCGTTGGCATCAAAGAAATCCTGCAGCACCCTAAGCTGGTAATCGGTGAACCTTGTTCTCGAGGACCTCTTGCTTCCATAATACTCCTGTCTCAGGGGCTCTGGGGAAGGCGGCTTGGAATCACTTTGGTTTCTTCCAGGGTGGTGATGGGCGGGTTGTTGAAGTTGTAAGGTGAATCCTTGTTGCGCTGGCGCTCCTTGAAAAGGGTGTTGCGGAACCAGTGCTTGATCACTTTCTGGGGCAGGCCGGACTTGTCGGCCATCTCCTTGATCTGGTCCTCGTTTGGGGAGTTGTTGATGTCGAAGTACTGCCGCAGGACCCTCAGCTGGTCATCGGTGATGCGCGTCCGAGGCCTCTTGTTCTGCTGCTGCTGCAGCATGGCCGGGGTGAGCTGCTGCTGGTAGAGCTGGGCCAGGTCACTGGCCAGACCGGACTCCACAGAGGGCAGCTGGGCAGGCATTTGAGAGGGCAAAGACTGCAGGGACATGGACTGCATCATAAGAGGAGAGAAGAGAGGCAGGTCCATTGGCATGGGGATTTGAGCCATGGGAACTGAGGCCTGTGGGGGAGGAACGGCTGGCGGCGTCAGCGACGGCGTAGAGACGGGGATGTTTGGTGTGGGGGTTCGCTGCGGTTGGGGTTGGGGTGGAGGTGGAGGAGGAGGAGGAGGTGGGGGAGGGGGAGGTGCTGCAGTCTCAGGGGTCTGGGGCCTTAGGGGGTACTGTTTGTCATACTGCTCCCTGTACTCCTTGGCGAATCTCTCCAAAGAGGGAAACGGGAAGAAGGCCTGGTGTATGTGCTCCTGATGACTCTTCAGGATCAGGATGTTGGAGAAGAGCTTTCCACACGCCTCGCACTCCAGCTTCTCCAGCCCCTCGACGGGATCCACCACCCTGCAGATTCCCGCGGCACCCATCCCAGCCAACTTCTTCTGCACCTTCTGCTTGTTCTCGTTGTACTGTATGACCAGCTCAAACCCAAAGTTCTCCAAAAGGGCTTTGGTGGCATTTCCTCGCGCATCAGAAGTGATCCTGGGTGGTGGAAAGCCGGGGTCGTGGTTGACGGCCGCTGAGGTCTGTGGCTGATCTTTCTTCTCCTTAGATTTAATACCGTCCATGCCGTCTTTGGGTTGGTGGTCGTCCATCTTCTCATTCATCTCCTTGTCCCTCTGTCCATCCCGATCTTTCTCGCCGTGAGGAGCGGACTTGGGTTTTTTGTCCGCCTGGTGCAGGAGCGAGGCGTTCTGCTGGAGCAGGGCCATCTGGCCCTGGGCCTGGGAGTGCACCTGCTGCTGGAGGTGGTGGTGCAGCAGCTGCTGCTGCAGGCAGCTCTGCTGGGCCTGCTGCGCGGAGTTCTTCAGGTCCTCCAGCAGGGAGGAGGTGGAGGCGCCGGCCATGCTAAGCGCGGAGCCGCTGAGGCTGATCTCCGGGTTCAGCTGAAACTCCGCCCCGGGGATGTAGAAGGGGAAGAGCAGCTGCTGCTGCTGCAGGGGAAGAAGAGCCTCCGTTGTCATGGGGAAGTGCTGAAGGAGTGCTGGGTTGAAAAGCTGGGACTGGATGAGGGCAGCCTGCTGCTGGAGCTCCTGCTGGAGCTGTGCCTGGGCATGGGCTTGAGCCTGGGCCAGCTGCTGCTGCTGTTGCTGCTGCTGCTGCTGCTGCTGCTGCTGTTGTTGTTGTTGTTGCTGCTGCTGCTGCAGCTGCTGCGCTTGGGACCTCGAGGACAGCATGTCCGCAAACTTCTTTTTTGAGTCGTGGTTTTCAGACGGGGAGGGGT
Source organism: Anguilla japonica (assembly GCA_025169545.1). NCBI lineage: Eukaryota > Metazoa > Chordata > Actinopteri > Anguilliformes > Anguillidae > Anguilla > Anguilla japonica. Next base: position 58,406,977 of record CM045887.1, on the reverse strand, counting down.
GGCAGGCCGCCGTGGAGTTCCCGAGGCCGTCCATGCCGTGGGACTGGCCCGCGTGACCACCTCCCAGAAGGCTTTGCACGGTCTGCACAGAGGACGAAGAGCTGTTGCTCACGGCGGTTGTCGAGTTGGTGGCCGGGCTGGGGCTGGAGGCTGACGTCCCCACAGAGGAACTACCTCCGCCTCCGCCCAAAGTGCCAGTGGAGCTGGTGGAGGACCCCGCCGCTTCGAGTTTAGCCGCGCGGGCTTTGGTCTGGTGGAGGACGGAGCGCATGTGGATCTCCAAGGTGGAGCTCTGGCTGTAGGCCACGTTGCAGGTGCTGCACTTGAAGGGCTTGTTGTCGGGGCTGCTGGTGGGCTCGGGGTGGCCGGTGGCGGACTCCTGCAGGGCGCGCTTCACCTTGTGCAGGTGCGAGACGGAGTTGTAGTGCACCAGGAGGATGTTCTTCTGCGTGAACGACTCCTTGCACACCGTGCACTTGAAAGGCCGGGACGGGTCCAGGAACTTCTCCATGGTGAAGTTGGGGCCCTTCCTGAAGGGCAGGGCGCGCTTGGGCTCCAGCCCAGAATCCTCCAGGACCGAGCCCGAGTCACTACCGGTCGGGCTCTGCTTCTCCTCCGGGTCGCTCTCCTCCCCTTCCTTCTCGTCCTCGCCGAGGGCGCCGTGGTCCTCGCCGAGCGACGGGTCGCCCATGACCACGAGGTCGCCGTTCATCAGCAGGCCGCCGTACAGCTGCTGGACGTCGGCCTCGCTCAGCTCCAGGTGGCTGGTCTCCAGGTGCCGCTTCAGGGCCTGCAGCGTCCGGAAGCTGCGCTGGCAGAGGCAGCACATGGTGGCTGCCCGGATGACGTGGTACTGCGAGTGCAGCTGCAGCTTCTCCACGGTCTTGAAGGCCAGGCTGCACTGGTTGCAGCGGTACTTGTAGACGTGGCGGTCGGACACGGGCAGCTGCGACCGCTTGTTGTGGACCTCGCTGAAGTGCGTCTGGAGGGCGTTGGAGGACTTGAAGAGCTGGCTGCACCCTTTCTTCCAGCACGGGAAGCCGGCGCCGTCGTCCCTCGGCTGCGGCGCTCCTCCAGCGGGGACGCGCGGGCGTCGGCCGCCTCAGTGGGAGGCGGGGCCGCTTTCTCAGGCTCCGGCTCTGAGCTCTCTGTCAGAATTTTTTTAAAAAATAAAACAGGAGGAAAAAAAAAAAAAAAAAAAAAGGTTGTGAATATGTCTGTCACCAACAACAGCTTTGTTCTTGTGTAACAGGATTTAATTTACACACAGAATATTTTGCATTTAGGGAGAGGGGAGAGGGTGGGGGGTGGGGGGGGTTTCAGGGAGGAGTGGTCCTTGAAAGACAGCAATGTAATGATTAATTCCCAGTTTTGCTACAGAAAGCGGGACGTGCATTTTCTGCCCCTCTATTGTGAAGGGTGGCCGTGACTTATTAATGAATGTCTGACCCCCACCGGCATCCTGGTACCACTGTTTTCATTATTTCTTTCAAAAAGCAAAAGATCTGCTCAGAAGGCATACATATATTTACCCTTTCTTCCGCAGACCTTTTAATTCCCATCCCTCCCCCCCCCCCCCCCCCCCACACCTCCCTTCTCCCCTTAAGGTGATGATGTTGCCCCGTTGTCAGAATTTCAATACAAGAGGCCTGGTGCAGCTCCGTAAAGCCATTCACAAGTCACCACGGAGACCCCTAATAAACATAATGAGCCCATAATGAGCGTATATGATTGACGCCCGGGCACAGACCGCACTCAGGCACAGACCGCGGGGCAGGCGGGCACAGACTGCACTTGGCCACAGACCACACTCGGGCACAGACTGCACTTGGGCACAGACCGAGGGGCAGGCGGGCACAGACCGCACTCGGGCACAGACTGCACTTGGGCACAGACCGAGGAGCAGGCGGGCACAGACCACACTTGGGCACAGACTGCACTTGGGCACAGACCGAGGGGCAGGCGGGCACAGACCACACTCGGGCACAGACTGCACTTGGGCACAGACCGAGGAGCAGGCGGGCACAGACCGCACTTGGGCACAGACCGAGGGGCAGGCGGGCACAGACTGCACTTGGGCACAGACCGCGGGGCATGCGGGCACAGACTGCACTTGGGCACAGACCGCGGGGCATGCGGGCACAGACTGCACTTGGGCACAGACCGCGGGGCAGGCGGGCACAGACTGCATTTGGGCACAGACCACAGGGGCAGGCGGGCACTGACCTGTCTGTTTCCTGGTGTCGTCGGAGCTGGCGGTGCCCACAGCCTGCGGCGTGCTCTGCCCGTCTCGCTCCGGGCAGGGACTGGCACAAACATGCTGGCCGGCAGGAACTCGGACGCTGCCACCTGCAGAAATCAAACACAACGGTACGGTTACGCCCACGGTTACGCCCATGGTTACGCCCGCGGTTACGCCCATGGTTACGCCCGCGGTTACGCCCGCGGTTACGCCCGCGGTCAAGGTTCCAACAAGGAATAGCTTCCTTAAAAAAACCCAAAGCGGTAGAACATCCACTGAGGATTAGCGAGGGGACAGAATGCATATGGTACCTGTGTGTGTGTGTGTGTGTGTGTCTGTGTGTGTGCCTGCGTGTGTGAGTGTGTGTCTGTCTGTGTGTGTGTGTGCGTGCGCGTGAGCTTGTGTGTGTGTGTGTGTCACTGCGGGAACACACACACACACACAACACAAAGAATATAAAAAACTACAAATAAAAAGAATAATAATTTTCAAAAATCTATGTGCTTTTCCACAAAGCTTGGGGCCGTTCAAACATTCTCGTACTCCACACAAATATAATCTTTTTTAAATTAATGAAAAAAAAAAACACAAAAAAAACTTATTTACCACCTCAGGAATTTACACACTTTGATCAGCGCTGGTGTTTTTTTGTCATACGCTGGAAGTAGAAACAACTGCTGCAGCCAATTAGTGAGATGGGCTGAGAGGCCTACCTTGGCCGGCTGAAAAGCTTATTAGGATAGCTAATTAAATCATTCTTCTTTGCATGGAGAGCCAGGGTGCCGAGCGATGTTGTCATTGAAAGAAGGGCATGCTGGGAAATTTAGCCGAGGCTTGTGAAAGGTATAAAGCAGAGAATAATCTGCAGGCTTCCCTGCTATGCGACTCTACCCAGGCTATGAGGACTTCAAAAAAAAAAAAAAAACATTGTTGCGAAATTAAATAATAGATAAAAGTGTTAATTAAAAAAAGTGACATATGAAGACAGAAAACAAAAAAAATATATATGTATTTTCCACTCCATTTTCTGGCTTTTCTCCTCCTTTTTCCCACCTTTTCTTTTTTTAATTAGAAGCTTTCAAGAAGCAATGAATATTGATTAGAAAGTGCAGAGACGTGGGCAGGTTTGCTTTGCACTTGAAAAGGTTGAAGTCAATCATGTGTGAATGGCGGCTGCAGCCCCCTTCTCTTATATGTCCTGTCCCCATCCCCTCCGTACCCCCCCCCCCCCCCAATCTCCCCGTCTCCTCCCTCCGCACCCCCTCCCTTAAATTTCCCCATCTCCTCCCTCCCTACCCCCCTCCCTTAAATCTCCCCATCTCCTCCCTCCGCACCTCCCCTCCCTTAAATCTCCTCCTCCCTCCCTCCACACCTCCCCTCCCTTAAATCTCCCCATCTCCTCCCTCCACACCTCCCCTCCCTTAAATCTCCCCTCTCCTCCCTCCACACCTCCCCTCCCTTAAATCTCCCCATCTCCTCCCTCCACACCTCCCCTCCCTTAAATCTCCCCTTCTCCTCCCTCCACACCTCCCCTCCCTTAAATCTCCCCATCTCCTCCCTCCACACCTCCCCTCCCTTAAATCTCCCCGTCTCCTCCCCCTCCACACCTCCCCTCCCTTAAATCTCCCCCCATCTCCTCCCTCCACCACACCTCCCCTCCCTTAAATCTCCCCTTCTCCTCCCTCCACACCTCCCCTCCCTTAAATCTCCCCTTCTCCTCCCTCCACACCTCCCCTCCCTTAAATCTCCCCATCTCCTCCCTCCACACCTCCTCTCCCTTAAATCTCCCCTTCTCCTCCCTCCACACCTCCCCTCCCTTAAATCTCCCCATCTCCTCCCTCCACACCTCCCCTCCCTTAAATCTCCCCATCTCCTCCCTCCACACCTCCTCCCTTAAATCTCCCCATCTCCTCCCTCCACACCTCCCCTCCCTTAAATCTCCCCCATCTCCTCCCTCCACACCTCCCCTCCCTTAATCTCCCCATCTCCCTCCCTCCACCACCCTCCCCTCCCTTAAATCTCCCCTTCTCCTCCCTCCACACCTCCCCTCCCTTAAATCTCCCCATCTCCTCCCTCCACACCTCCCCTCCCTTAAATCTCCCCATCTCCTCCCTCCACACCTCCCCTCCCTTAAATCTCCCCATCTCCCTCCCTCCACACCTCCTCCCTTAAATCTCCCCATCTCCTCCCTCCACACCTCCCCTCCCTTAAATCTCCCCATCTCCTCCCTCCACACCTCCCCTCCCTTAAATCTCCCCTTCTCCTCCCTCCACACCTCCCCTCCCTTAAATCTCCCCATCTCCTCCCTCCACACCTCCCCTCCCTTAAATCTCCCCTTCTCCTCCCTCCACACCTCCCCTCCCTTAAATCTCCCCTTCTCCTCCCTCCGTACCCCTCCTTATACCTCCCCTCCCACTCCTTCCATATCTACTCCCCTTCTCCCCCCCCTTTAAAAAGGACAACAATTCTTCAAAAGCACTCATTAGCCATTTAACAATAATCAGAGCCCGAGAGAGAGAGAGAGAGAGAGAGAGAGAGAGAGAGAGAGAGAGAGAGAGAGAGAGAAAGAGAGAGAGACAGAACTGCTGCACCTTTTCTTCAATTAGCTCCTCAATCAGTCTGCATTTCCATTCACACTAACCCCATCTCTCCTTTTCTCTCACTCCCACTTTCTCTCTCACCCTCTGTCCTCCTCATCCTCCTCTCTCTCCATCTCCCCATCTCTCTCTCCTCACTCTCCCCATCTCCCCATCTCTCTCTCTCTCTCTCTGGTTCTGTCTCCCCACTTTATTGGCACAACAGCCACAGCATTTTAGGACAGGAGCACAAAAGATCCACCCTGCGCCTCACTTCAGCCTGACTCCATGCGTCTCTCTCTCTCTCTCTCTCAGTGCTTATCTCGGCTACTCTGCGAAGGACAGCCAACTCTCACAATGTCCGTCAAACCCAAATCTGACCACAACATTTCATTCCCCATAAAAGACTGTCGATCTGTGGATCTGTGGAGAATGCGGTTGAAATAACCTGACGGAAATGTGGTACAGTAAAGCTGAGTGACTGCGCAGAGCATAGCAGCACTGGGTAAGATCTATAGGCAATCTATTGACATAATTATTATTATTGCTACTATTATCATTATTAGTGTCATTGTTATCTTACTTTGATGTGTCTTACATGTCCATCAAAGGCTGGTACACACAAAGCTATAGGAGATCTACAATTACAATCATATGCATTCGCAGAGACTAACAGAAGGGACAGCAGAAGCACACGGGACACAAACATAACAAGGAGCCCTTCCAGGGGCAGAGGAGCCCATTCCCACAGGACAGGTTAACACGCTACATCATACACAACACACAACACACACACGCACACAAGCATGCACGCGCGCAAACACACACACAACACAAGCATACACAAACACAAACAAGTACACGAACACACAGACATTCACAAACACACACACACACAAACACACATGCACACACAGACACACACACACACAAACACAACATGCAGACACACACACACACACACACGCACAACATATACACACACACACACACACACAGACACACACACACACAGAAACAACACGCAGACACACACACACACACACACAGAAACAACACGCAGACACACACACACACACACACACAGGGGCCACACACACACACACACACACACTCACTCACTCACACACACACGCGGGGGAGGGCTGGAGCTGCTCGGTGTCTCAGGCGCTCAGACGCGGTGCAGTCCCAGCCGCCTGGCGGCTGCAGGAGCCGCGCTAATGAAACCGCCGCGGCGCTAAAGAAAGACGCGCGCCGTCCGCGCGGCCTGAGCGCGCTCCCAGAATTCCCTGCGCTCCGAAGACGCCCCCCCCGCCACACACCATCCACTGGGGGGGGCCGGGGGGGTTAAGTGGAACACCAAACCCCCACTATCCCCCCCCAAACACTGACAGAATCGCAACCACAAATACGACAATGAGGGGTGGGTGGTGAGGGGGGGTTATTTTTTGTTTATAAATTTGGTTCCTTTTCATCTTCCCCTCCATACCTCCAAACTAAATGCAGTAAATTAATGTGTGGAGAGCTCGAAAAACAAAACATAAAATTTTTTTTTTTTTTTTTTTTAAATACGCCGGTGATTTACATTACAAAGTAGACTGTTTCCAGACAACGGCTTCATTAGGTGAGGAGAGGCAAGCGCAGAGAGTATCCCAAGGTCACTTTTAATTTAGACTGCCTAATTGGCAAACACAGTTTAAAATGGCTATCATCTAGCCAGACTCAGGAATTAATGAAGTACAATTATTTTCACTATCCCTATCTCAGACAGACAGAAAATGAGACATGGGGAATGAGAAAAAATGAGAGGGGGGGGGGGAGAGAGAGAGAGAGAGAGAAAGAGAGAGAGAGAAAGGAGGGGGCAAGGGAGATATAGGCAGAGCGGTAGGATGGTATGGGGAGAGGAATAGATGGAGAGAGGGAGGAGGGAGGGCAAAGAGGGGGAGGGAGAGACAGAAAAACGCATCTTTATGCACAGTCGGCAAGAAATAAAAGTCACCTATTTCAGAATTCATTAAGCCCGTCTGCCAGGGACCGGGCTGGAAGGATAGAGTACCTTTCAATTTATTTCCACTTGTTATAAAAAAAAGGTACTGGTTTTAATGTGCATTATATTAGCTCTGCTTCTCTCCCCTGCCTTTTGGAAAAAAGCTCACAGCATTATTATCTCCATAAAAGAAAAAATATGGCTGCCTTCCATACTAATGCGCTCGCCATTTGCTTCCCGGCTAAGGGTGGCGGGAATGGCGGCTTGGCCCCCCCCCCCCCCCCCCACCGCCAAACGCCCCCCCCCCACCCCCCCCCCCCCCACAGCACAAAGACAGGGGCTATGCGAGAGATCGGGAGCGGAGGTGCAATCACTGCAAGTGTGGCGCCCTCCTCCCTGCCCAGTCAAGTGCAAGAAAAATAGAAAAGGCAATATGTGCGCGTGTGTGTGTGTGTGTCTTTGTGTGTTTATATGTCAATATGTACGTGCGTTTGTGTGTGAGTGTATGTGAGTGTATGTGAGCGTGTGTGTGTCTGTGCGTGTGTGTGTGTGTGTGTGTGTGCATTCGTGCGTGTGTGTTTGTGTCTGTGCATTCGCGGGTGCGTGCGTGAGTGTGTCTGCATGTGCGTGTGAGCGTGTATGTGTTTGTGCACGGGTGTGTGTTCGTGTGTCTGTTTATGAGCGGCTGTGTTTGGATGTGTGTATGTGCATGTGTGTGAGTGCATGCATGTGTGTGTCTACGAGTGGCTGTGTTAGGAGGTGTGTGTGTGTGCGTGCGTGTGCATGCGTGTATAAGGGGGGGGGGGTGAAGCTAAGAAAACAACATGACCCTCAGGAGGGTTTATAGGGATATGGAGCAGAACCATGAGGGATTATGAAAAGGATAAGGCATAATGGGTGATGTAAGAGTTACTGCAGAATACGAAACTATTTCAAGAATGGCCTTGACATCGATTTAAAAAAAAATGGTCTCAGAACCATTTTTAATTCTTCACCAAATGTAAAAATAAAAAAAATATCCTATCTCTTTCTAGGGATCTCGGGGGGGGGGGGGGGGGGGGGGGGGGCGCGGTGCATGACCCCACCCTAGGGCACCATTACAACCCTGCGAAACGAAACTAAAGTAAGCTTTCTGTCCCGGTATGGTGCACTGCCAAAATAAAAGAAGGGCCAGGAGAGGCTACTCCTGGGGAAGAGGGTGGGCAAGGAGGGAAGGCATGAGAATGTGTTTATGTTGATGGGCACACGTTTCCACAGGCCTCCAGCAAAACTGCTGCAAATAACCGTTCGCTTGTGGAAAAAAGAAGAAGAAGAAGAAGAAGAAGAAAAAAGTCAGTAATCGTATTTCAGTATTTTCATGACCGACCTCGTGCTGCCTTTCAGTTGGGAATATAAATGTATTTATTTAATTTCAATTCATCAGTGTTGCAATTAGATGAATATATTAATAATAATAATGGTCTCTGTTTTTTTTTGTTTTCGAAAAAGAACACAGACAAGAATGTGGACTGGGAGAATGCTGATGCACTGGTTTTTTTTATTTAAAAAAAGGAATTTGAAAGGGTTTGAGAGGGGATACGCAGGTATCCGAAGAAACTACCGAGATTCTTTCCCTATTTATACTAATTTTATATTGCATGGCTTTTCATTCTTTAAATAGACAGCACACTGGGCCTCAAACTGGCTCAGCAGGTAAAGGTGTAGGCCAGAATGACAGGCTGAGTGCAGCAGATGGGACTGTATCTGACTGTATCTGACTGTAGCTGACTGTGAACAGGAGACCACAGTGGCAGGTCACAGTGGCATTTGTTCCTCTGTGGTAGAGTGGGCGTAGGCCCGAGTGCAGTGGCTCACGGCTGCTCAAACGCCCTCTAGAGGCTGGCTGTCTAGAGGTCACCAGTGGTCATCAGCGAGAGACGCGACTCCTCTTTGATCTCCTCCAGCCCTTCGGTATGACTCTGTAGGGTTTTAATGTGGGAACCGTAAGTAGGGGTCAGACGCGCGTGTGCGCGCGCGGCGTAGCGCCGGCCCGGCACCCTGGCAGGAAGTGCCGCAGCCGGGCTTTTTATCACCATCTCTCGGCGCGACACGAGGAAGTGCAGACACCGCACTGAATGGAGATCACTGAAGAGACACACACACACAGCACAGCGCAGCGGGGTAGACATGACGGGGAAGCTGGCCAACATACACACACACACACACACACACACACACACACACACACACACACACACACACACACACATACACATACACACACACACACACACACACACACACACACACACACACACACACACACACACACACACACACTCGCATGTGCTTGCACACACACACAGACTCACACACACTCGCACACACACACACGTGCACTCTCTCACACACACACACTCCCACATGCTTGCACACACACTCACACACCCTCACACTCACACACACACACAGCCCCTCACACACACTCCCACACACACACACACATGCTCACACACACACACACACACACACACACACACACACCCTCACACAGACACACACGCTCACACACTCACTCACCGTGGCGATGAGCTTGTCCACGCAGTCGGGCGCCACGCTGTGCAGGTGGGTGAGGTGGAACTGCAGGTGCACCTTGTTGTTGAGCATGTCCTGGCACAGCGGGCAGCGGTACATGGGCTGGACAGAGTGCTGAGTCATCACGTGCATCCTGAGCCTGTTCAGCTCCGAGTTACTGTACTTACAGTAAGGGCACTGGTACATCTGGAGAAGGGGGGGGGAGGGAGAGAGAAAGAGAGAGAGGGAGAGAGAGTGAAAAAGAGAGAGAGAGAGAGAGAGAGAGAGAGGGGGAAAGAGAGAGAGAGTGAAAGAGAGAGAGAGAGGAGAGAGAGAGAGTGAAAAAGAGAGAGAGAGGAGAGAGAGAGAGGGAGAGGGGAGAGAGAGAGTGAAAGAGAGAGAGAGAGAGCGAGGGGGAAAGAGAGAGGGGGGAGAGACAGAGATAGGGGGAGAGAGGGAGAGAGACGGGGAAGAGAGGGAGAGAGGGAGTGAGACAGAGAGAGAGATTGAGAGAAAGAGACAGAGATAGATAGAGACAAAAAGAGAGAGACAGAGGGAGAGAGAGAGAGAGAGAAGGCAGACAGGGTTAATGGGGGCAGAGAGAGAGAGAGGTGGGGGGGTTGAGGAGCAGCGCTCGGACCCCAGTGATTAGGGAGGGGAGCGCACTCGGGCGCTCACCACACCAGCCCGAGGCCTCCCTGGCAGCCGCTCCAAAGTCCTCTCAACTGTCAAATATGATATCGATTTTCCAGCCCTTCCATCATTAACCATGCAGCTTCAGCAAAAAAGAAATAAGAAATAAAGAAATGTAATCACCAGGATGAGGGGGGAAAAAAAAACAAAACACTACAGAAGACCAGAAGACGGGGCCGTACTGATATTCCGGAAAATGCTTAGAAGTGCAACTCCACGTTCTTTAAAAAAGATAAATAATAGAGCGATAAGCTCGATTCATAAGGAAGGGACTGCGGTTTTTGGACGGCGGGCACGTCCGAATCGGTTTGGCTGGTCCAGTGGGTTGCGCGGCAGAGCGGTCAGTGCCGGTTAGCGTCACCCACAGCTGACTACACCCCGACCCCAGACCCAGACACCCCCAGACCCAGACTCAGACTGAACGCCAGCGAGCGCAACAGCGCGGCGTGGAGAGAGCCGATGTCCTTCTGCCGGAGGGAAAGACAGCGGGGTGGGGGGGGGTGGGGGGTCGTCTCACCTGCTCGCCGGCGCTCTTGTCCGACGTCCTGGGACGCTTGGAGGACTGGGGGGCCTCCGGGGCCCCCGACCTCGAGGAAGGGCGTTTGGAGGGGAGGGGGGATTCCGTCCGATCCCTGTCGGCCTGGCAGGAGACAGCTGTGCAGAGAGAGAGAGAGAGAGAGATGTGTACCGGGATGAGGAGCCTCCTGTGCTGTGGGGGGGGGGGGGGTCGAAGGGGGGGGGGGGGGGGCTGAGGATCGGGTACCTGCTCAGCCGGACACTCTCAAGTCACTCCTCAGGTAGGGGGATGGGAAAGGGGGGGGGGGGGGGGGGGGGGGGGGGGCAAGGAGGACATGATGGCATATAAACATTTTTAACAGGAAGTGGGTGGGGGAGCGGTTGGGAGGGGAGGGCTGAGGTTCGGCTACCCGCTCAGCCAGACACCCCTCAGGGTGGGGGGGGATGGGGAAGGAGGATATGACGGCATGTAAACATGTTTAACAGGAGGTGGGTGGCGGAGCGGTTGATCCGCCATCCCCTCCGTAGCCCCTCCCTGCTGTTTGCCCCCCCCGTGGGGGGAGACCGAGCGGAGAGAGAGAGACGCTCGAGCTCCACGCCGCCGCTCTCCCCGCTACCTGTCGTTTCCCCGCGCCTGATCACCGGGACATCACACGGCCCCCCGAGACAGCCAATCACAGCGGCGGCTCCCGCGCCGAGCAGCTTTTGGGCTCTCGCTCGCTCGCCCGTTCGCTCACTCGCTCGCCCGCGGTACCGCACGTTTGAAGTGGCGGGCGAGTTAGCAGCAGCTACGCGAAAGGGTTCGCTCAGCTTAGGAAGAGGCGAACGTCTCCCTGGCGCTGGATCGGGTATTAAGGGAAACAGATCCACGTCAGTCTGTCAAGCCCACTGCATCAGAGACAGATGCGTTTTCATCTCCGCACTCGTTAATAGAAAATTGAGAGTCGGATGTTTACTTCAAGCACCGGTCTCAGTTCTCAGTTTACAAGTTTGTTTTCAGACGCCCCCTCAACAGCCACAATCATGTTTGGAGAAATAATCTCTTCAGTAAAATTATCTACATTTTTTTCTGTAAAACTACCAATGCTTTACCTTTTTTAAAGGAAGCATTCATGATAATAGGGTCACAAAATATTCTAATCACAGCATATTACTAAGCTGGATGTCCATCTCCCGCCTGGCAAAATCACAGTGGTTAAAGAGATGTGTTTCAGACATGGGAATGCGGTGGTAAGATAGCTAAAAAAAATATATATGATATTTTTTACCTTCCATCAGTGGAAGGATCAATAAAAACACAATGACACCAAATGAGAGCGGCTTTCCCTTTAATGTTTGCGGCGATAGCACAGGCGCTCCCGGGGAAAAAAGCGCGGCCCCGTCGCGACGAACCAATAAAAACGGAGCGGAGCTTCTGCCGCATCTCCTCATTGGTCAATCAGCGCGAATCACACGCCACGCTATTTTTACCGACACCTTTTTTTTTTTTTTTACTAAAAGCCATCTAAATTATTGTAATGCTCAGTAAAAAGGTATCCTAGCAACTGTCCCCCTTCCTTGCTTGCTTGCTACTGTAGGCTGGGAGAGGGCAGTCTGTCCGTCCGTCCCCCAGGCTGCTATCAGGGGAGGGACAGCGGGATCAGGGGAACTTCCTGTGCCAGGCAACAGTACCCTGGCACATACAAAGGGGGCATGATTAACTTTAGGGTAATTACAATGTGTGCGTGTGTGTGTGTGTGTGTGTGCATGCATGTGTGTGTATCCGTGTGTCTGTCTGTGTGAAGTTAGGAAGCCTGATATCCTCCAAAATCCCAGCCAAAATACTGACCTGTACCCTTATCCACTGTGCTCCCCCCCCGCCCCCCCGGGTAAATCTCCTGGCTCTTTGTGCCTACGCAGCAAGTATCACAGAAGCTCTGGGCTTAACTGGAATTCTAACCAGCCAAGTGCCTGCTGGGATAGCACTGTGGCCCAGGAGGACTGCCATAGGGATGTGGCTCAAGAGCTGGAGCTCAGCAACTTAGGCCTCCACTGACCCCCCCCCCCCCCAAAACAATCGCTCTGTTGGCTGAGGACATCTTTCCTGGGACCTTTTACACTCTCCGATGCTCAGTTCAACATCTTGTAAATTACGGAAGCCAATAAAAATGGCTGTATTCTTTTTAAGGTTCTGTAAGATCAGTAAAGCGCTACACTCAAGGGCTACCATAGAAATGACCCAACATGGTTAAATAACCCCCCCCAAACACACACACACACGCCCCGGGGTGTCCAGTGATCCAACTGCTAACCACAGGTAGCACAGACACAACCACCTGTACCAGAAATCCGAATACCCATTTAAGTCTAAGATCACGAAATATAAGATTAGAATGTTCTGAACTGAATGTTCTAATGCTGAAGTAACAATCACTACTGGTGATCGAAATCAATGGAGTTCTAGAAGAACACGAATTTAGAAAAAAAAAGAAAAAAAACATTCCAAAAGAGTGTTAAAACCAGTGCCAGTACCCTTCATTCTGCCCACACACGCGCTGAGCCTGCTCACTGCACTCCAGGATGCACTTAAGTTGCCAGGAAGTGAGGAGGAGAGAGAACAGGAAGTGCCGTACCTAATTATTTAAAGAAGCTGATTACACGGTTAACTCACCTCACCTGGTTTTCTTGGGTCTGAAGGGACTGCTGATCTAAAATCAAAATAAAAAAACCTGCCCTGTGCCCTGCAGCTGGCTGGGAGCGGGCTGGGGAACCCTATTTTAGCTCTCAGCGACGGAGCCCCTGACGCAGTGTCAGATTTATCGCGGAGAGGCGCTGGGGTTGGGACGGGGGCCAGACGGGACGATCCTAGATCTTGTTGTGTTAGCGGGGGAGGCTACGGCGCGGGGTGGGCGACGACACAAACGAGGCTGGAGAGGTCAGATATGAGTGCCGTTTTACAGCCGACTTAACCCCCCCCCCCCCCCGCGCCCGAACAGAGGCGGGGGGGGGCGTCGGCGTGGCCCTAAGTGGGCACTTAGCGCACGCAATAAGCATCCACCGCGCTGGAACGGGGGACGGGGAGGGGGGCATTGTGGGGCCGTTGCTATGAGCAGCGCGCTCACGGTAACAAGGGGAACGGTCGGCACGCGGCCGTCCGTCGTCCAGGGAGACACCCTCGGCGAGACCGGACCTGTCACCGCGCTCTCCCCCGGCCCCCCCACCCCCCCGACGCATCGCCCGGCTAATCCCTTCACCGCCAACTGCGGCACGCTAGCCATGCTAGCCACACCCAGCAGCTCCACTCCGCCAGCAACCCAGCAGGCCCACAGGACGACAGGAGGGAACGAACGGAAGAAAGGAAGGGAGAGAGAAAGAGAGAAGGGCCAGGGGTTGGGGGGGGGGGGGGGGACCGCAAGCAGAAAAGGGAATGCCATCGGAGGGGTGGAAATTCCAGGGCTGAGCCGACCCTCGTAAAGGCCCTAAATTACCCCCAAGCCAAAGCCAGGGGGGGCTGGGGGGGCTGCACCCCCCCCCCCCCCATCCCTGCCCTTCGGCCTGAAAGAGTCTAATGTGAAACTTAAGAAGCTGCCCTGCCGGCCCTTAACGAGGCCATAAAGAGTTAAATTTGGCCTGATTTGTCCAGCTCTGGAAGGGCAAATTGAGAACGGGGGGCCATTGGGTTTGGGGTAGTGGGGGGGGGGGGTGGAGTGGGGGGGTGAGTAGGTTGAGCAGGGCTGACCACAGTCCCGCTCCAGACATTAAAACGTCAGGTCCAATCAGGGAGGGGACGGCTGAGCTGATTACACAGCGGGGGGTGGGGGGGGGGGGGGGGCGCTGACTTTGTTAGCGGTTAGCGCCGCCCGCTGGATCGCGCGCGGACTCCAGGGGTCGCCCGGCGGGGCCCGATTAGGGTCCAGTCAGGACCAATCCCATTAAACACATCCACCAATAAACAGGGGAAGCGTTAAACAAAGGGGCCTCCCATTCGCCGAAATTGACCTCTCCTGCGTGCTACTGTCCTCGTC